>JBBPLG010000303.1:17131-27492 GCA_038089695.1 Xanthoconium separans | reverse complement strand
GTGGTGAGCGAGGATTATCGTGCGTGTTTTTCTCGTTCTCGTTTCAAGCGACTCGGAGACAAGCATTTTACGGTACGTCCGCATCAACGCATCATAATCCGGCAATAGGCTCAGATCTTGAACCGGAGGTAAATGGCCAGCAGAGAGCACTGGCATAGTTGCGTAATTATAAGCTGACATAATGTTCTAGGTTGTTCTAATGACTCAAAATACAACGTAACAGTCCCGCTCTTCCTGCGCATGCGCGCCGCGAGCGAACGGCATGTCATGTTCAGATTTATGTAAGGGTCAGATGGTATCATTCTTCGGCTCACTGCATACCGATAGCCCACCATGTACCATTCCAAAGCACTCCTGTCGTTCCTTCTTACCTGTTTGGCTTTCGTGGACGCGAGTCCCCTTGAGCGTAGCACGGGCAAGGCTACCCTCAACTTTGTCACGAGGGTCAGAAACGTCGGTACAGGCAACGTCGCCGAAAACGACCGTGCTCGTGCCCAGGTTTTGAAAAACGCTGGCCGTTTGGACAAACACAGCGGTGATGTTAGCATCACCAACAATGTGATCTCCTACACCGCATCAGTTGGTATAGGCCATCCCGCCACAGATTGTACGTGGATCAGATTTTGTTTGAGACACGCGGTCTAACTGATTGTAGACAAGCTTCTGCTTGATACCGGAAGCTCCAGTACCTGGGTCGGAGCTGATAAGTCTTACGTGCGAACTAGCTCCAGCAAGGACACTGGCAACACTGTCGTATGTCTCATACTTTTCTGCTGTTTACATCCAACTTACAAGATGCTCAGTCTGTCAATTACGGTGGTGCCAGCTTCTCTGGGGAGGAGTACACTGATACAGTCACGCTCGCCGCTGGTCTGGTTATCACTGGCCAGTCTATAGGAGTCGCCAAGACCTCCAATGGTTTCAGCGGTATCGATGGAATCCTCGGTTTGGGTCCCACCGACCTTAGTAAGGGTACGGTTAGCAACACGGGAACGGTTCCTACCGTATCAGACAGTCTTTTTGCTCAAAGGACCATATCTAAGGAGGTCATTGGTGTGTTCTTTGTCCCAGCATCTGAGCGTAATAGCGGAGGAACCATTTCCTTTGGTGCCGTTGGTGCCGCTGGTGTCTCCTCGGTGAATTACGTCCCCATCACAACCACCTCACCTGCATCAAAATATTGGGGTATTAACCAGATGATCTCTTATGGCGGCATTGGCATCCTGGCCAAGACGGCTGGTATCGTTGACACTGGCACTACTCTCATTCTCATTGCTACGGGTGAGCAACACATTGGAATTGATCCACCAGCTCTTTGACCTCTTTCGTCGAACATCCAGATGCGTTTGATAAGTATCAACAGCAGACAGGCGGCACTGTGGACCAGAACACCGGGCTTCTCAAAATCACACAAGCACAATACGCCAAACTGAAACCGCTGACGTTCAACATTGGCGGCAAGCCCTACAACCTCTCGCCTAACGGTCAAATCTGGCCCCGTTCGCTCAACTCTGTCATCGGTGGTGCGGCTGGTGATATTTACCTCGTCGTCGGCGACATTGGCAATCCGTCTGGATCTGGCCTCGACTTTGTCAATGGGTACACATTCTTGTGCGTGTGCCTTTTTCAGTTGTTCGCTTGTTCATCGCCCTGGCTGACTCGTACTTGGATTCATTTCAGGGAACGTTACTATAGCGTTTTCGACACGACCAACAAGCGTGTCGGTTTTGCGAGCACCCAGTATACCAACGCGAACAGCAACTAGAGGTTGCCTTCCTCGCTCGACGTCGTGTGACTGGCACGTCGGCGTCATTTTCTTTTCATTTTCATTTTTTTTTTTTTCGTTTTGTCCATCAAATAGGATGTGGATCTTGGTTGTCTAGTCGGTGAATGTGGTCGGCTGGGGTGCTTTGGGGAAGGACATTGCGGTATTTATGACTGTACGTACCTAGAGTGATGTTCCATCGAGGGTTTTGAACCCTGGGAAGCAATGGCCTGGCTGTCCGTCCATGCCTTCGTTGAGCGTTGTACGCAAGATGAGCAGGCTGTCACACACGCCTGTCAACGGCTCAGGTGTCGATGCGCGTCCGAAACAAGTCGCTCAAAACCGTCTAGTGGTCGGGACGTAATCAGAATCAGAAACGGACCCCTCGTATGAAGGATCAGTCTCCCGTGCATGCGTTACTCAGCCCATAGGCGGCGTGCGGGAACAGGCTGTGTCTAGATGGAATACCCCTACCCGGATGAGACGTAATATTGTGGATCTACACAACGCAACGAGAGGGGGAGGGCATCGGATTAGCTTTGGTGAGGCTCCAGTTACGCAAAGTATTCCGTTGAGACTTGCACACACCTTTCGCTGAAAGCATTTACCACTTCGACAAGAGATCAGTAATGATTCAACATGTACAGCTGAGTATAAGTACAAGGTGCCTAGCTGGACCCAATGCCTACATAGTACAGCATAGCAGAAATACAATCAACAGCGAGCAAAAAAAATGGTTCAAGATACATGATACATTTTGAAGAAATCATCTCACGTCGTAACCAAAAAACAACAAAGACGAGAACACATTCAAAACATCAAGACTCACTCCACTTGACTTCCCGATCACATCGTGAACACGTCCACTTCCTTCATGTCTCCAGTCAAGAACGCCGGGTACTGTTTTGCCACACCAACGTCAGTTATGACCTCGCACCACGTTCAGAACGCCAGCTGCGCACCTTGACTCCGACCAGCCTTTCATCGTCGATCATCACCCCCGAGTAATTACCCTCCACCTCCCGACGCGTCTCGCGATACGGTAGCCCGCTTTTGACGGGGTCGACAAACAGGTTGGGCATGACGATGCACGTGGGATAGTCGATGCGCTCAAGAACGGTTTTGCCGCATGACGGATCTCCATCCGAGTTCTGGCTCCTCTCTTGATTCTCGTCCGAATCCTCGTCGATGTAGTCGTCGTCAAACGCACGGTGGACGTTGAAGTCGAGCACTTGGAGCGTACTCTTGTTCGATGCGAACGTGGGAAGGAGCATCACGACTCGCTGCCCATGGACATATCTAAGAAACGATACATCAGCGTCGATGCGCTCGGGCCATGACAGCAGACCATGCACCCACCTCAACCACTGAAACATGCCCGTATGGGGCACCATGCGCGCATGCGTGTGTCCCCACTCTGACCATGGCACCTCTATCGCCGCACGCGCGCCGCCAACTGCATCGTTCTTGTGGTTCGCACACCCACCCTTCTCTAAATACTTCTCCAGCACTCGCTGATGCAGGAACACACACATCCTTGGACGTGTTCTCGGCCCATCCACTGTGGGCAAGTGTACATATTGAATCGTCAGCACGTAGATCCGGTCCTCGTTGGACGATACAAACGGCGTGGTGGGTGGACAGCTGGAGAGAAAGGGGCCGGTGTGTGTCCCTATGCTGAGCATGCGCACCGAGGAGCGGATGGGCGGGAGGTGCAGCGATGCCACGTGTACGAACGAGGGCTGTCCTTGAGAAGAAGAGTCGGCGTCGACGTGATCGCACGTAAAAGTGAAGAGCTCAAGGGAGCCGCTACCTTCGCCGGTCGTCACGAACAGCGCACGGCTATTGATAAACGAAAAGTCCCATGTGCCAGGTGGGAGGTTGCAGGTGGCTCGATCCTACGCACGAGTCACTCAGTACTGTTTTGATCTGTAGAACGTCGGTAAACGTACCACGACCATGTTTCCAGACTTCCAATTCCATACTGTAATCCGAGGTCGTGAGGGATCGACACAGTACATGATCCCCACGACATCATCGACGATCTGAACGAAAACGCTGGTGACGGGGTACATGATGGGGGTGCACAATACCGGCACTCTGGACTTTGGATGGGGAAGATTCGTCGACATCGTCCGAACGTGCAACTCGAGCACGCCAGGATAGACTACCGCCATCGGCCTATTCATCGTTGAGCGTGTAGAAGCGAGGAATGGGGAAAGACGTACAGCATAGCATCACCTCCACCTTTGAACAACACGACCAAATCCTGGGATGGATCCATAGCAAAATCGCGCGTTGGAATCCCCAAATCGTCTCGTACGACCACATGCCCTGATTCGTATGTTCCTGGAAGCCACGTCGTAGACATGGCGCGCGAGCCGAGCAGGTGGATTGATTCGGATTCCTCGTGTTCTTCACCATCCGCGGTGTTCCCGGTGGTCATAAACGCAGGCCAACCGTTCACTGCACTCCCGATGCCACCCTGAATAGTAGGCCCTCTGGTCTTGCGCACGGTCGGCTGGGTCTTGCAAAAGACACCGCCGACGAGCTCGTACGCGCAACAAGGCCCAGGCATGGGCACTGTCACGCAGCGTGTCCAGCTCAGCGTCGACCATGATTTTCTGAGCTGACGGAGACGGGCAAGACGATCGGATATCGTCGGATGTGTGGGAGGCTGAGTTGAAAACGACTGCGTGTGAGTGAGAGTCTGAGTTTGAGTTTGAGAGAACGGGTGGGAGAGCAGAACCCTGTCGATCATCCCATCCCGCGCGAGTTCGATCCGGTACTGCAGCTCGAGCGACGCATCAATAACGTCCCTCAGTCGTCGACACACCTACATGTCGCCCAAGTCGTCAGTCGACCTCGCTGAGAAAAAAGGTATAAAACGACACAACTAGGCGACACCCAACGACCGTCGGAAAGGCTACAACGACACATATTTCCGTGAGGAGCTCTGGGGGGAGATCAACGAGCGAGGTACCGCCACTGCCGCGCTGGACGAGCTCCAATGGGGTGGTCATCGATAGCGACGATGGCAATCGATGTGGAGCAAGGGCAAACGCGTGATCACCACGAGGCGAAGCTATGTACTGAAATGAACAAGCCTAAGACTTTGGCCGATCTTGCTCTTTTATATGCACCGCAACTTGAAACGCGCCTCGTTTGGCTCAACCGTTTCACCCAGCGGCCCAGAACGTTGAACGGTTCTTTGTATGCGCCGTCGTCCATCAAAACACGAGTACATGGCTTATTGTTTCTAGGCAGCAACTCACACAATCTTGGTCATAGAAAACCTATCAGTACTACACCTGAATATCCGAACTCGAGTCTGCTTGGGAGCTGGATAGCCGCGTCTACCCCACATATCCCCATCCATAGGCCCCCCACGTCCAAAACATCTTGATGTCCAGGTTCATTCATGGTGAAACCGACAGCGAGTACGAGGCCAGATTCCGGCAAGTGAGGGGCGAGCGCGGGGACGCAGCTCTACTTGCCGCTTCACCCTCGATATGTTCTGAGTCTAACCCCATCGACTAGCACGCCTTGCGAGTTGCGATTTACCAAAGGGATTCTTGGCAAGATCTGCAGGTTTCCAAGCAAGGTAGTGACTCGGTCGTGGTATGCTATTCGATACAAAGACAACCATTCCTTATACTGATTTTTTGCACTCCATCTATCGACTTTCTTGGTCTGTATAGTCGCATTGTGCCACACGGCACTCTTCGGGGATGACGAACCCCCATTTACATTTACAGGTGCAAGATATGGTAGTCGTACCCTCGATAATGGTGAGAGAAGCCTTGTATCTCTGCTGATAGAAGAGCCACGGAAGGCAATTCCGTTTGTGTAGGTATGAAGTTCAGAATGGAAGACCCATTGTGAACAAGCAGACACGTAACCTACCTGTATCAACGATTCTTTGGGAGCGTCCGCAGGTCGTCTACCTTGACAGTTTTCAACGACCGTACGACATTTAACGCTCACATCTCGCCATCTGTGTGATCCTTCAAACCACCAATCTTTTGCATCGGCGCCGGCCAACACCGCTTCACCGGAAATGAATGACAAGAATCTGCTAATTCCGACGGCGGTTGATTATGGCAGGAATCGTTACCAGGACTCCAGGAGTACCTCGTGCGTGATGATCATGGGGTGATTCCGTGGTCCGCTAACTCGTTCCTGGTCAACAGCGACCACAACCGTGAGGTAATGGCTTTACGAGGGAGTTTGTTGGTTTGCGTCGCAGATCGAGATCCAGCCGATCCTAGTTGAAGCTACCTGGCCCTTGATGTATCCAAATTATCGATTGAGTTGGTTTAGCCAAGGCTCGCTGTGACCATCGAGGCGTTACAAAAAGCCCTGGTAGCGTTTTTAGTTTGCGGTCCTTACCTCTGCAACTGGCCCACGTCCTTTGAATCATGTTCCACCTTTGTTTTCTAGCGCTATTGTTTGTGACTAGCGCTGACACCACGCTACCTTCCGATGCCAGTCTTGAATGCTCGTATGCTCCGACCAGTGAAAGAAGCTATGTCGCAAAAAAACCTTTTATGAAAGTTGAGATATAGTGTTCTGTTCATGACGTCGATTTGCATATACGACAAAATGGTTATCTGGAAATGCATTCTGACCTGATTATGGCCCACAAGCACTGTTGCGGGTCTTTTGTGAGTGACCTGATCCACCACTGGCAACGGGGTTGTGAATCGCGGGCCGGAGCAGCTATTTCAACTAACATACCAAAGTCTGTCAACAGATGGGGTTTGCTCTGCATCTTCAGATATACTCATCGTCCTGTGCTCCCCAACTTTCTCCAAGTGGAAGTCTACACCATGAAGTATAATATGTTCGTCGAGGATGATGCGACTGAGAATCGGGAAACCCACGAATCATCACAACACGCGAGTCATTAGCAGTAGGAAAGTCTTGTTGATTTCCAGCTCAGAAAAGGGGGTTAGAGAGTGGCCGCAGCACTCTGTGGTCAGAAAGAGCGTCAAAGGTACCGTAACGCCCGTCTTCTGTACCATTACGGGGTCGTCGATAGCAGTTCGGAAACGAGTAGGATGGAGACATGCAACGACGCCTGCGAAACACAACAGAATCGGATCTTAGCGATAGGTATATGGACTGACTTTGGGGACACAACACCGGAACGCCACTATCAAGGATCAAGAAGGTAGCATGGCACGGTGGGAGGCCCACGCAAAATATATTTGGGGCGACCAAAATTGTTTTATCGTGCGTGTTCAAGAGCAGGGAACTACTCTACCCTCTCGTGCGATATCGCACCTGATGTGGTGTGACGTAGATAGGCCTATAAGTTGCATCCGTTACAAACCATTTGTGTTGCAAGAAGACTCACTAGATGTCGCGGAGGCGCGATCAATACCTCAGTTCAGATCGGACATCCTATCATGGCAGGAGCGACAAGATTCGGCAGTTGTGCCCCGATGTCTGTCAGAAAAGCGATACACCTTCTTGACAGGGGAGTCGCGGAGGGATTGGCCCAGATAAGAACATCATGAACGACGAGACGCGGTCAGTACTGGAAATAGTCAGTAACGTAGCGGAAATGCTCATCTTCCACCTTGTAGTTGTAGAACGTCGCAGTGACCCTGCTCGTTTCACCATCGCCAACTGCCCACATGGTGCAAATCACCGAACGGAACCTGACAAACGGCATCGCAGAGGTGAGACGAATCACTTCATCCGGATACTCTTCGTCACCGACGGTCGTACTAAGGCAAGCGGAGACTCGCCATCGCAAATTCTTGATTCTTCAGATCACGCCAGACGACTTGTTGGTACGCCGAGAAGACGCAGAGTTAGCTATACATGCACGATTAAACGTTTCTTCAGGGAGGGGACATTCTCGCTTCTATCCCGGTCTGAAGGAGGCTGTCTGAGCCACACAGATCTCTGCTGAAATATTGCCAATGTCACCCGAAACAATTAGAACAACGAGAGTAGAATCGACGACATAGAAGGATCCCTGTCAGAATAAGAAAGGTTGAGATCAGAAAAGGCACGGTTGAGAGGACGAACAACACATGACCACCTTCCAACACGGCACCGGCCCAATTCTTGGTGTCCATGGGCTCAGTGGAGTCTCAATGCCGTTCAATGCGCTGGGAATGGTACCCTTCTGCGATCTGCGAGTACCTCAGAAGCGGCAAGAGGCTGGATGTGAATACGAAATTGAAGCATGGCGAGTCTAATGAGCGCGATCTCGAACGATTATCTAGATATTGATGTCAAGGACCAGGGATCGGGGGATAACAATCAGCCGATGCTTCATGGACGTCGTCAGCAACGGCCTTAGGCACATAGTTACACTCAGGCGTGCCAGGAGGACTCGAACGTGCCGCGTGCTAGCGCATCCAGGTATTGTTCTCTACTACATCCACGATAAGTGCACCTTGTTCAGAAGCAAGTCGTTGACCCAGCGTACCTAACCTAAAGCCGCGATGGTGGGACGAAAAGCTTGCAGTTGTAGTCAAGCGACAATTGCACCGGCTAATCCCGACGGCGTCGATCTCCAACTTGAATTCTACAACTACTGCACTTCTCTACCCGAACCCATGGCAGCGTTCGTTAATCGGTTAATCATCTTCAATACCATGCAGCCAATTAGATTTCTTGACGTGACATTCGACTCCAAGTTGGCGTCCTTTTTCCCCTTCATGTGCTCACCATAGACACCGCTCTCGAATCCTCCGATCTGCAGAGACTGGGGAGAAACCTAGATATGTAAGGTGCGAGAAATCTTGTCCTATCATTGGCTATCTTGACCTGGGTAGTTTTGCATAGATCAAGACAGGTTAGACTACCATCGATTGTGCTGCGACCCTAACCTACTACTCCCTTCTAGACCTTACCTCCCAGTCCAATTGAGGCGAGTAGGGCATGTATTTACCTGGAATACCAATACTTCATTACGAGCTCGCCCATGGCCTGAGTCATCTCCAACTTGAAGGTCGTTTGCAATGACAAGTGCACGTCAAATTTCCCTGCAGATGCTAGGCCAGCGCGCGTGTTCCTCTCTCGCTCTATATCGCTCTATCGCTTCCATCCCAGTTACTATTGACAAATGCAAAAGCTCAGTGGATTGAAGCGCCCGCATGCCACGCCGGATGTAAAACCTCAATCCCGTCGCTTTGTTTGACCCGGGAATGTGTCACTATCAACGAACGCTTTTGGTTATGCGTGTATCGCTAGTCGACTCTTCTGTCCGTCTACTAAATCCTCCAACGGTTCACGATGCCGGGGTTTATGCAACTCTCACCTCTTACTGCGCCTCGTCAGTTGCAGAACTGAGTTCAACTGCCGATTATACATATGGGCCAATAGGGTGGCAGCACTGGTAAACGACATCCGAGTGATGGGGGTCTCCTAGCTATCACTAACCTGGCCACATGTCCCTCGTTGCGGTAGAAAGTCTATCCTGTGATGTGCGATTCAACTCTCAAGGTCATCGTTGGGCGGCGTCTTCATATTCCAAGTTTATTCATCTTGGGGCGGTCGCGTCTACTCTCATTTCTCCTTCACGACTGTCGGACGCTTCCTTCTGGAACACATGCAAAGACCACGACACCCGTCGAGGTGACCTTGTGTCATTATTTCTGGCATACAGCGGGCCGTGGCGGGGGGATACTTCACGAGTCACTAGTTACTTCTACTAGTCAACTTTGGAAATTGTGAACGAACCGTGTTCTAACGCAACGCTTGGGTTTTTGCGCATGAAGTCGTCGAGACAAGATTCAGATAACTTGTATCTACGCGTCCCGGAATGTCGTAACTATTGCGAGGTCACGGCTTGTACTGCGTGGCAAGCACAATAAAGTCGGGACTAAAAGACAAGCCATCTCTGTTGGGGCTCAAAACTATTGTACGTGTACATGCGATAACAAAGCTAAATGGAAAGCACTCGCCGTCAGCGAGACAAGTAAATCGACTGATCGTGGTAAATGGTCGTGTGGTATATAGTGTGTCGTAGCAAGCCATCGAGGCTGGGGTCCAGAAAGATCATGCAGGGGTTAGTACACGCCAGTAGTAGTATGAGATGTCCGTATTATTACAGGTTCCAGAAGAATATGGAATGAAGTCGGATGTTCTCAGGTGGGTTGATTCCTGGGATTGCAAACATTTCTTCGGCCAATTCGGTGATGTCCTCTGGACTTTCGTCATCCCATTTTCGAACTTTGAGGACATTGAGATGTTCACGCTCCATCAACGAGGCACAATTAGCGTGGATGGTGTCAACATGACGCTTCAACGAGTCCTTGCGAGATAGCCTGAACGCATTGCCATAAGAAAAAAAAACGGACAAGGGGCAAGCACGGACTCACCCGTTAGAATTATTTCCAATAATGGCACAGATCCTGCAGTAATAAACGTCTGTGTGCAGTTTGTCGTGCCCTTTGCAGAACCAGCCTGGGCAATCCTTACACCAATATTTTCTGGTGGGAGGCTTCTGTGGTTAAATCGTGAGCTGCTGAAACGCGTCTAATAATTCGGAACTACCTCTTCCGCACTCTTCTCTGCCTTGGAAACTTTCTTCGCCGTTGTAGTCTTCGCCGTTGTATTCTTCGGGCCT
>JBBPLG010000303.1:0-17121 GCA_038089695.1 Xanthoconium separans | reverse complement strand
GCTGTTTGCGCGGGGGAGACGCATGCTTCGGGGAAGTTAGATGAGTGTGGACGTTGGCTGATTCAGGTACCTTCGGTTGTTCAGTTTGCGAGAAGCTTTGAAGACCTTGCTGTGTTTGCAGCGTCGCCGGAGCCGTCTGTAGCTGCGTGGGATATTCCCAGTTGATGTGGGGCGAGCCAGCTTGGACAGTTTCCGGTGGCCGAGGGTAGCCGGTAGCAGCGTCACTCATGAAAACGCCAGGAAAGTGGTAGTACGGTGATTGTAGCATGGGACTCGGCGTCGTCACATTCGCGGGAGAGGAGGCGGTGTTACAAACTTGATAGTCAAAGGCACCGGCGTAGACATCCGGGACGTGCGAAGGATATACAGAAGATGTGTAGTAATTCAAGGGGGGGCTTGCCGCAGGGGAGATGCCGATTTGATTTGGAGGGGTGGAGCTCCCAGTCTCGCCATACATGTCTGGTGGGAATGGACTTGCACCAAGGGTATAACTCTCGTGAGGGTACGCCACGGAGGGATCGTTAGGGGTAGAGCCGACGAGATTTTGGGTCAGGTTCTCTGGGTGCGAGACATAGTAGTAGTTTGGCAGTCCGAAATTGGGAGAGACGTCGTCTTCGCCAGAATAGTTCTCCACGGGTGACGCCTGAGTCTGACCGTATGAGTCGTGAAAGGGAAAGGAACCCGCTGGAAAGCCGCAGTTTCGTGGAAGGCTATCCTGCAGGTTGATGTCTTGGAAGGTCGGCCCCGGCGCTGCGCCGGTGGCACCATTGATGTCCTCGTAATTGAAGGGGAGTGCCAGGGATTCGGAGGAAAACGGTGGTGCTAAAAGTGTGAAATTCAGTATTAGAGTCGTTGCACAGGTGATGGGATGGTGTTGACCTTGATGCTCCTGGTGAAGACTACCGTAGGAATCTGCGGAGCCTGCGGAAGACTCAGAAAGCGCGGTAGATGAGGGATACGAGATGTCCCCCGTTGGATAGAATTGTGGGTGGAATTCGAAGGCCGTCAGGTCGTATGTGTCTTCGTCGACTTGTGGCATGTCCATTTGGGTTGAGCTGGCAGGAGGCAGTTCAACCATGATGAATATGGAGATGAGAGGCAAAAGTAGGTGGATAAATGTGTCGTAGGTGATGGATGGGTTGAAAGGGATACGAACCGAATTTATAGGTAGCAGTTGCTGCCTGGAATAATTATTTGTCGTAGCACCCTACCTGAATTCCGGAGAAATATCTGAATTTGATTCCACGGATTGTGGTATTATGTGGCACAATAACCGGCACCGTCAAAGCTAAAGCGGCGTCGGGATCAAAAAGGAAATCAAAGAAAACAGGGACCTACAATGGACGATGCTCCGGAAGAACGCGATTCTGTCGCTTTGACACAGAACCGGCAGATTGCCATTGTCTGCATGCTTTCGTCGACAAATCGTGCGCCCATGTCTCCCGTTCGTTACGGCGTGCAGAATAGGACTAAATGGGATCACAGACGTTCTGGAAAATCCATCGAAATATATCGAGAGATTGCTTGACAACGGCAACCTCCTGTTTTATTCTGGACGATCGGCGAAGGGTGTTCATGTACCTCGTGCTCAAAGAGAAGAATACATCTTGGCGGTCTGCGTGCTCCCGCCAGAGACCTGGTAACTTCCGATTTCAAGCGAAGGCTCCTCGGATGTTTTACAAGCTGATATTTGACATAATGATGATCCGTTCCAGATGTGTTGGGACGACGTCTTCGGACTCCCGCAGGTAGGAAGGTAACCCAGATGAATAGGAAGGATGTAATTATGTACATGACTTTGAACCCAAAACTGAAAAGGCTAATCTTTGGTAAGTCACTCGAATTGATAGATTCACGAAGGTTCACACACTGCTTTTTGTCAATGGCATCGCTTCTGAGGTCCACCCTCCACGAGGTCGCGTTGGACCGACAGATTGCTTCGTACCACACGCGTCTCCGACTACCGCCTTGGATAGGTAAGCAACCTACAATATATCCTGAACAACACGTACCTCGGTTGGTATGGGTTATCGGTGGTCGATAACCACTCTTCTCCGTAGTCGCGAATATTTCCATATGTCCGCAGATATGGCCGGAGCTCAGACTAACGATGGTTTGGGTCGTTATCCAACTGAGCCAACAAGGAAGTTAATCTTCTTTGGACAACCGACATACCTGCCAAATCCCGACTGTCGGCTCGTGAAGCATCATTCATCGGGGGAACAAGGTCCTAACAGACTTGTCAGGTTCGACGGATAGACCCAGAAGTTGGGACGAAGTGCGCTGGGGAAGGGAGAAAAATAGAGACTGATATCCACAACGAGTTAGGGAATTTATAGTGTTGTACGGTGGACCCATGTCTCACTTACCGGCCGCTTGTGAAAAGAAAGGACCGAGCTCGAACAAGAGCTCTTGTCTCAACAGTCTCACTATACCTGGTTCAACGGCACTGTAGGACATCGTGTCATTTGATTGCTATCAGCATCGAGCGAACGACGAGCACGGCGCACGCAGTCTCTGCAAAAAAAATAGCATCATTGTATTTTTTTTTCCCACGTGCTGCTCCGTTATAGGTGCCGAGGTCTCAAAGCCCCCGAGGGACCGTCTCAGCTGAGACTCAGCAGCGAGAGCTGGTTCGATATCCATCTGGTATGTCATTTGGTCTAAAGAAAAGTGCTGACCTATCGGCTTGTATAATCCGAAGGTCATCCCTCAAAGTCTGACCTGCGAGTAAAATTATTCCTGGATATTGTATCCGGTATACTAGCAACCAAGAGAAGAGTGGTCTCCGACAGGCTTGGCCCACAACTTGGGCAGGATATAGAAAGAAACTATGACTCGACAACCGAAGTACGCTTTGTTCCGGGATGAATTGCAATTTTCTTATCGTTCCAAGGATGGTTCCTCGGAGCCGTACAGCATGCGGAACGATTCGTTGGTTGCGTCGTCCCGATCTCAGTTGCTGTGCCTGAAAATTCATGCGCCGGAGTCAAAGCTTGGGCCGGGCCAAAGCAAACTGAGCCGGTGGGTCAAAGCGCACAAAATATACCCTTATTCGTCCGAGTTGACGCGTCGGGGCCATCAATCGCGTCGTTGCCGTATGTATATTCAACGAAACGCTGTCTAACATCTTTTTCAAACGTGTACCCCTCTCCAATCATTTCTCCGCATCAAAGGTCAACGGATCTATCCGCAGACTGCTTGGGAACGGCGATCTTTCTATTTTTCTGGATGGACGCGAGGGCGGATCTTCCAGATCGCCTATATCTCCATTTGGTCCTTTGTGGTTGCACTCTGGAAACACATGGACACACGAACCTGTCAGCCCAAATATATTCCGTCGGTGGGCCAAAGCGGTATCGTCTTCTTCCGGAACACCGCCTGTTGTGGGCCCACATGTTCTTTAGTTCTGCCTATCACCCGACACGTTTGTGATTTCCAGAGAATTACTGCGACAAAGGGTGAGGGTTCCTGACGTTCGTTCAAGTCGGGCGTTTTGCTTACGGGGGCGACAATTCTTTAGTCCAAACCGCAACCAATTTCTACCCATCAATTGTTCGCAGATGCTGATAATATGTCGTTGATCCAGTGGACCGTGTCTCAACCATACTTCATTTGACAGGGATCCTTCTACGTCGTCGATGGTACTTTCGTTGTCCCAGCTGTGGGCGA
This sequence comes from Xanthoconium separans, assembly GCA_038089695.1. Classification (NCBI taxonomy): domain Eukaryota; kingdom Fungi; phylum Basidiomycota; class Agaricomycetes; order Boletales; family Boletaceae; genus Xanthoconium; species Xanthoconium separans. The sequence goes on along the minus strand of JBBPLG010000303.1, from coordinate 13,449 downwards.
TGTTGTCTCTGGGTTTGGGTCGATATCGGCGGCAGAGACGGGTGCGATTCAAATAACCCTATTCATGCTAGCGTACGGCTTACCCTCAGCGAGAACAGTCCTATTACATCCGTGAGGGAACGTTCAACTACGCATCTATCGCTTTACTCAATCGTCGTTGTTGTTTCCACGTACAGTTGTGGTCGGGTGTGGGGACCCTAGCAGCACAGAATCCATCGCACACGCCACAAGCTCAACGGAGGACAGCGGACACCAAATTGACGACGAGAAGAGGGTTTCGTTTGTCGTTGGTAGAATCCTCCACCATCAACACTCCATAGCTCGTACACGCGGTAGAAACGGCGCGTCGACAACCGTGACAAGCTGAACTGCTGTTTGCTGCCAGGTGTCAGGTCGAAAGATGCGCGACTGCTTGGTCGGCTTTACAAATGCCACGGCGTTCGGTCGCGGTCATAAAAGCTACGGCAGCTGGCCTGAAGCAGTCGTCCTGTGGATGAACACGATCGATTAGGCCCTGAGGCAATGGCATAGGCCCACAGTGAGTGTGAAGGGAAGTAAACCATTCGCCTTGCTGTAAAACTCTTTACGTCAAAACAATGTAGCTCAGAGAAAAGGTGTTTGAACTGAGAGATCAGCTAAAGTATGTTTACAGGAAGTATGCAAGAAATACCAGCGTGACAGCGATGAGGGTATCCCACAGCTATGCACCGAGATGGATATACAAAATGCGTTGATCCAATGGTATATCCACAGTCTTCATCGTCTTGTTCAGAGCAAACGCCGCGCGGGTATAATCCAGACGACCCGACGCATCCACCACATGCTTGTAGAACGTCGACGTGATCTTGTCCGTCTCACCATCATCCACTGCCCACATGGTGCCAATCACCGAACGGAACCCGATAAACTGCATCGCCGACGCGAGGTGGATCACCTCATCCGGAGACTCTTCGTCACCGACGGTCGTATGACACGCCGAGAGATACGCAAACTCGGGGTTCTTCAAATCGCACCCAATGATCCGTTGAATCGTAAAATTACCGTCGTGGAGCGCAAATGCCGACGCAAACGGTTGGGTTCGATTCGGGAGACCATGGCAAGCAAAGTGGACCCATTCGTTATGGCCGAGTTCTTCGACGACCCTGGATATGCAACACGCCTCTCCCTCTATGCGCATGAATGTGGCAGCTTGGCTGACGAGCTGACCGATATTAGCCAGTTCCGCTCCTACTGAAGGTAGCTCCGTCTCATTGGGGGCATTACCTTGACCAATCGCGACAAAGCGCGTCTTGCGACTCGCGGGAGTGGATGAATCGTGTTGTCTAGCACGAATGAGGGCGGTCAGGGTTGGAGTATAGGACGAAATGTAGAGATCAGCGAGTTTGGGTTGACCTTTCCTGAAAGGACCGGCAGCATGCAAAGGCAACTCGGAGAAATAGCCAGTGGGACACCACCAGATGCGTGACCGAAGGGGATGGGTTGTACGGAGGAAATCGACGATGGGCGAGACGATCTCATCCCAGAGTTTCCGCAAGAAGGCTGCGAGCTGTCTTGTCACGTTTGCCCTCGTTGCACGCGCACTCAGGGTACGGAGGTCTCGTGATAAATCCTGAACACGTTCTTGGGTTATCTGCAATGGAATATGTACAGGGTCGCGATCGAGCATGACGACGAGCACATCGCAGCTATACGTGCTTGCGTTGACGATGATGACAGGTCCCACACTGGCCGCCCGTTGGAGATCCGAGAAGAGCGAAGGAAGAAGGAAACGTGAGAGACCAGGCAATTGGCGAATACTAGTGATAGTTCTTTGCATTTCGAGGTTGAGGTGACAAACCCGTTCATGCTGATTCGGGCCAGGCGAATCAAACGCATCGTGGATTTGCGAAGCCAGATGCACGAAATCATCTGCCAACGCCTTTCCTGGGATGCCAGATGCAATGACATCATCTAGGGGGAAACGAAGGCGTGTGAGTTGGCTCCAAAAGACACCTCGTCCCTGTTCCAGAAGCTCGACTGCTTTGGTAGGTGAACGATTTCTGAGGCAAGCCGAGAACGCATCCACAGCAAGCGAGGAAGACAACTTTTTGAGGACAGGAAGATGCTGCGGTAATGAAGGGAGAGTGGCAAGATGTTGAATAAGTAACCGAAGGGAGGTTTCATAGGCGAGAAGCGTCGTTGGATGATGAAGATCTTCAGACACACGGATCCATGCCTTGGCAGCAGAAAGGTCGTTAAAGGAGACAACCTGGACATGCACAAGCTGAGCATAGAGACCAAACAGTTCTTCCTTGTCCTTTAAGCACTTTGACCTTTTGAACCGATCGTGGAGGTAGTTTGCAAGGTTGTCCAACGCTTTTGACCGATCAGGGTGCCCGTTTGCGCAAAGGACAATGGCTTCTCTGGAGAGAGAAATGGCTTCGTCGAGATCCTCTGGGTTCATGAGCCGGTTGTACCTTGTGGAGAGATCGACTGCAAGGTTGTTCAACGATGATAACCGATCTGGATTCCCTTTGGGGCAAAGAGCAAGAGCTTCTCGACCGAGGGCAATGGCCTCGTGGAGATCCTCCATGACCTCGAGCTCGTCGTATCGGGTTGAGAGATGAAGTGAAAGGTTGCTCAACGATGATGATCGATCAGGGTGTCCTTTTGGTCGAAGGCGAAGGGTTTCTCTGCCCAGATTAATAGCCTCGTCGAGGTCTTCCTTGATCCCAAGCTGGCTATACCGGGTGGAGAGGCGAGCTGCTAGGTTGTTCAACGACATCGACCGATGAGGATGTCCTTTGGGGCGTAGACCAAGGGCTTCTCGGCCGAGAGCAATAGCTTCATCAAGGTCCTCCCTGATCCCTATCTCCTTATGGCGAGTGGAGAGACGAACTGCAAGATTGTTCAACGACATCGAACGATCAGGGTGTCCCTGTGGGCGAAGGCAAAGGGCTGCTCGGTCAAGGATAATGGTCTCATGAAGGTCCTCCATTATACCAAGCTGCTTGTACCGGGTGAAGAGATGAACTGCGAGGTTGTTCAACGACATCGAGCGATCAGGGTGCCCTTCCGGTCTGAGGTCGAGGGCTTGCCGCCCGAGGACGATAGCCTCTTCCAGGTCTCCGATACCTCCAAGCTGGATGTAGCGATCACTGAGGTGAATTGCAAGCCAAGTCAAAGAGACGGCTCGACTGGGGTCGCCGGGTTGGTGAAGTTCCAGTGCTTTGCGATCAAGCTTGATCGCCTTGTCGATGTGCTTGGTGCCTTTGCCTCGCTTAAATTTGTCGGCAAGAGAATCTGCGCGTGAATGCAAATATTCGACTGCAAGACGCATAAGCTGTGCACATTGGGACAGAGAAGTAAGTACCTTTTGAATTCATTCTCGCTCACGAACTACAAGGGCTGCAGCACGGTGGTTCAAATAATGTGAGACTGTCCAAAGAGCGCCCGGCCCAGAAAGGCAGAAAATTAACGTTCAAATTCCACCTCATCCAAATGCCGTGTGGTACGCGCGGGCCTTTGGTTCAAGTTCTGCGAACGTCCATTTAGCCATCGTACTTATGCCATCCAATGCCTTACTGACCTGGACCCATGATACCTAGCACCGGGTTGACGGTTCTTCGTCGCGCGCCTGGGAATGATAACTGACCTCTGTCGCTGGTCGTACACTATGTAGTCCTGGGTGCGTAAGCTCGCATGAAGATTGTGACTAGAGTCGCGGAGTTGAGTAAGTTGTCGGGTTGATGCGAACCACCTGTTTGTCTGTCTTGTCCATCCATCATCCATCACCGTGACTTTTTTTTTGCTACCCTTGTATCAATTCCAAGATGTTTTCCTGAAGACAACGCCAGGAACTCGATATATTAGACTCGGGGCCGTCAAGTACGACGTCGGCGATCGTCATCAATACAATTCCTGTTTTTTTTTTGCCGCTCCGAGCGAATGGCATAGACGACGCAGATAACGGCATGTCCCGTCTCGCACCTCAAGATCTCACCCCTCGCTTAGGCCAATCGATTTCGAAACTTGAACATGTAGAGGAGGTAGCTAAAGTGTTTGGTTTTACAGCGACTTGCTAACCGTACGATGCTATTCAGTTGGAACGTATTTGCTTCGATGGCTTCGGTGAGCATTGTTGTATCCATTCCAGCCGTTAGTACGCTCAAGTGTGTCTAGCAAACGAGGCAGGGTGAATAAAGTTGAACTCTGCTTGTCTTTTCCCTCGTGCGTATAGTTTACGTCGGACGTTTGAAACGCAAGAGCAGCCATGTCTGGCGACACATGGCAGACGAAACGAGTTGTGGGTCGAGGATGATCATAAATGTATGCATACAGGCTATACGTCCATTCGTTCGCCTTTGGACACCGCGCAGCACTGTCATGTGGCCTCAGATTGCTCAGCGTTTTAAAATCATTGACGCAAATAATGCCAGAAATGTCCATCGACAGTGGGACCGTGCACCTCCTCGTATCCACGACGAGCAAGCCAAGAATTATTGACTTTGACACCCGATCATAGGCTGGATGTAATGAAGAAAGAAACGCGAGGATGGAGATGGCCAGTCCAACGCGACGCAAATCCGCTCTCAGCCATGTACTTGACACGTTGAATCTCTAGCGTCGGTTGTCCCCGAAACGTTCACTACATATTGTGCCTCGATGCGTTCTCCGGTTGTATCTCCGATACTTCGAACATGCAAGTAACCCAAAACAAGCGATGAGAGATTCCATTGAAATCAAGGGTGTCACCATTGCCAATGACATTGACAGGTCATTGCACAGAACCAATTCGTTATGCGGACGAATTGACGTCCGTTACGAGCGAGGCACTCCGACAATGCAACCTAATAACCATTTGTCGCCTCGCTAGACAGAACGAGACGAACACGGCCAGTGACTCAGGACCCAGTATGTATGCTGCCCGAAAAAATTCAGAGACTGTTCCATCGTACTCATTTTCTGGCACTGATCCAGACCATTTTTTGATCTCCGTTTGTCCCTATTCATGGTCTTGCGATTGGGATCATGTACTCCTCTGTTAGAGCTGCGAAAATTCCTCACTGAATATGGCCAGTGAGCAGGATCCCGGTGTCGTGCCCAAGGGCATACTAGGAGATCGGGCATTCCACATTCCACAGTTAGGAACGACAATAGCCGGTACCATCATATCGGCGAAACAAGCTCTGCATCTCCATTGACAGGACATTCGTGGGACGCGGAGATTCCATCAAGTAAGATTGGTTCCGAGAAAGATATCGAGCGACTCAATCCCAGAACACGGCCCGGAAAGTCGTACCGCGAGCAGTGAATCAGCCGAGCATAGTTCAAGATAAATGATGTACGGTGACCATTATCCAGATCGTCGTTTGATGGTTACAGAACGATGCGCGTCGGTCCGTGGGACCCACCTTTGGTCTCCCCCACCACAGTGAAGCTTCCGATATCTAAAGCTCAGCCCCAGAACGCTCCGACCGCTCAGAACAACAAGTTTACCACTCTGGACAAGTGATGACATTCTGGTAGTAGTACCCCCTCGAGAAATCAGAGAGCAACGAATGGACAGTTTTTTTTTGATCCAGTATACCAACATGCACTCAGAAATGGTAAGGTCGTCCGTCTCCCGAAAAGCATCGGTTCGTGTTCCACTTCAACAAGTTCTTCGTCCGGGAACGAAAAAAAAAACAGCACCTTGTATTTGCGCAGCGTTATTTGGTTTAGAACAAACATACAAACGCTCAAGCGCCAGGCAGGAGGGCCAAGTATAGATCTAAAAAAAAGGACAGAAAAAAAAAGCACGCAGCCATAGGGACCCGATGCAACGCGCCTGCAAAGGAAACCCTGTAGACCGCGTCGCGGGGGAGCATCAACATGAAATTAGAAAAAAAGGGTATGGAATAAACTCGGGTCCCAAAAGGTATCAGTAACTTCCAGCGTTGGGGCAGCGTGAAAGAGGACCACATTCGATAAGGACATTGCACAAGTGGGGGGAAAAAAAAGACAGAAAACAACGCAAGAAAAAGTTCGATCCTATAAGACACGGACAAGACATACAATTTTGTTAACTTAGGACGACCAACGTTCAAACGTCACAGAAGAAACATCGCGGACGACATCAACGTGCGTTCAACCGACAAAGCCACCATAGGGATCAATGGATGCATACGACGTTGTGAATCGCTTTTCAGAATCCAATGTGGGCGTGGCGCTGATGCGAGTGGCGCTGTTGGATGACGGGTCCGGTGTAGAAGATGTCGGTGTGGAAGATGTCGGTGTAGAAGATGTCGGTGTAGAAGATGTCGGTGTAGGAGACCTAGGTGAATAGAGAGTTCTCATTGTAGTTCCGCTGTAACGGAGAGTGCGAGCCGGGAAAGCAATCGGGGAGGTGGGAGGGGATACAATCTTGCGTGTGGCGTAGGCACGCAACATCTCGTCGGGCGACATGACATTCTCGTGCATCGGTAACATGCCAGAAGTCGGAGAAGTCGGCAGAGGCGCGGGATGGGCCGGGAAGGGGGGGATAGGGAGATCAATGGAATGCTTTTCTGGCGAAAGGTAGTCGTCCACAGCATCTTGCTCGTGGCCGGTGCTCACCACTGTGTACTCGATAAACATCATGCCAAGAGTGGGCATCAAATACACTTACAAGAGAGCGAAGGCAAAATATCTTCCATATCGGCATGCGATTCCGCGTTGTCACCTTCCAGACGGGCTCTGATATCTTCAAGTGTCAAGTCGAGTGCGCCGAGAGTCTGGGTAGGAGACATGTCACCAGTGTCATTTCGAACTGGATAAGCGGGGATCGGCAGAGGAGGAACAACCGACGACGCGCGAGATGAGCGGAAAGCACGACTAGTAGTTGTAGTACGACGAGATTCCATAGATGGACGAACATCAGTCGCAAACGAGACCCTAGAGACACGCTCGCCAAAGGCCGAAGCACGGATACCAGGACGAAGTTGGGCCATCTGAGGTACGTCGAGCGACAGTTTCCCAATGCTCGCCGAGTCGCCTTCGACAGCCATCGTGCTGGTTGGGCGGATAGCGCCAAAAGTGAAGGCAGAGGAGCGGTTTCCCGTGCTCCCGACGGCAATGCTGTTGCGAATGGCAGCAGTAGCACCAGCAGCAGTGATCGACTTCCAGTCGCTGGAGATGGTCGACATGCGTTTGTCGACTGCTTCAGAGAAGCGTTTGCGCTTCTCTTTGCCCTTGGCGCGACTTTTCTTGATATAGAAATATACACCCAACGCGATGAGAAAGAGCGGAATGAGCAACCCTGCCGCGATTTTGCCCCTGGAGAGAGACTTGTTGGTAGGGAAGTTGTTGACGTGGGTGACGGTGTTTCCCCCGTTCGAGTTGGAACCGGAGCCGGACGAAGAGGTAGATGTGACAGTGAAAACAGGACCCGCAGGGAAAGGACTGAGGAAAGGTTGTGTACCAGAGGTGACAATCGAGAACTGAAGGGGGATCGAGGACGAAGCGTTCCACCATTTAGGGTCGAGGGTGGTCTGGTAACTACCCAAGGCATAGTTGACGTCTTGCCATTCGTGAATACGGCTGTTGGCAAGGGTGGGAGCGATGAGATAGATATCGACGGCCGACGTGTCGGTCAAGCACGATGTGTCCCAGGTGATATTGATGGGGTTGGCACTTTTTATGGTCATCCCCGTGGTCGGGTTGGTGTAGAACCCGCCAGTAGAGCAAGCTAGGAAACAACCCGTCACGACCGCAAGGCAAAGATTAGAGATGGGTTACACACAAGTGCGCTTGTGAAGGGCATGGTGAGCGCCCGCGAGTCCGACACGGACATGGGTGAAGCCGCGTCTCTTTGTCATATGGGCAGATGTGAACGATACGTGATCAGAAACGTATGTCTAGAGGTCAGAAAACCAGTTTTTTTCAAAAGAAAAAAATAAAGAACGGCTCCGCGACAGAGGGCGGCCTGGAGAGAAGGAAAGGGGTGAAAATGAGAGTATAAATGGGGACTCTGCTGGACGACGACGACGACGACGACGGGGAGACGACAACAACCGAATTCTCATCCTCATTCGAACTCAGCCGCATCTCCCACAAAGGTGACCCCAGCCACCACCGCTCCTCCAATCAGATCACGGCAGCGTCGTCAGGGAAAACGGTCTCATGTGAGCACTTGAAACAATACAACCAGGTACATACATACAGATACAAAGCAGGTACATAGTAGTACAATCTAGTGACTAGTCAGTCATGTAGATGTCACCAGCCTCTGAATCTCTTGAGTGTTCTTGATCTACAAGTCGATCAGTAACTTGGCACCGCTCCCAGAACACATATTCCAACACTCGCCTTCCAGTTGTGGAAATTCGCCGCTCTCATGTAGCCCTTCAATGCTTCGTCGGGGGTGTATGCCCTGCACCCATGAACCAATGAGCAAGCCGGCTCAGCAGGCAGACCACATACCTGTCCCAGTCATGTTGCAATCGGGCGGGGAACGGCGCCTTGGATTCCATCGCGAGCTTGATTTGCATCAACACTGCCGACACACTAGAGAGATAACCAGGTTGAACGACAGTCCTAGTCCTCGATGGTTCAGACCTACCAGTAGCTTGGCAGCCAGCCTGAAACCAAATTCAGAACTGTTGTATATCTTATAAGCGGATTAAACGCACCATCCGAGGTGAGTAGATCCATACAGATCGAACCTCCTAAGTAGTCGCAGTTGTCACAGGTGAAGCGTCTCAACGCAAACATGTCAGCTCACCGATCGTAACATGACCACCACCTCCCTATACACTCATTAGACTTCAACGCATCCCACTCAAGTCCAGACATACCTGCGCAAACGGCCGGAACCTGGGACGAATGACACGGAAGAATGGCGGTGCATGGGGGAAACTTGGTGGGAACCGAATCTCCATCGTAATCGAGGGGATACCTCTGTTGGTCGTCAAGTAACATCCTCATGGCCAAACGTCCAAGAAGACCTACTTTGATTTCATGTCTTCCGCAATCGGGAGCTCAGGGTCAAACGAGTGGAGCTCTACCAACCACTGGTATAGGTTATCTTGATTGTGCTGAGGGGGCAGGTACCACCCCAGCGACCCCAAATCACCCCTGTCCGTCGCCAATTTTTGTTCACGCATCATTGCTCTAAATTCTCTTTTCAGCGCTACCGACGCAGTCACCGAAGACTCCGTTGGAGGGGGAAGCAGCTCCTTTGCGTTCTTCTCAATCCATTTGTCGTCTGGGGTCCAAACCACCAAAGGACGAGGTTGTACGTTTTCCTTGTCGGCCGTATTGTTTGAAGAACTTGGGGTTCCTGAGCCAACAGGTTCCATAGCTTCATCCATTGTGTCTGTCACCACATCCATGTCACTTGACGAAGTCAGGTTCGCCACAGAACCAGACGGATCTTCTTTGGGTCCATCGAAGATGGCACGGTCTTCATCCTCCAGCACGATCTCCTTTCGTGCCGAAACGCAAGCTTTGACGAGCTTGTCGACTTGATAGGACGGTTGAGGAACCTGGATCTTGGTCCCTGACATCGTTGTACAAAGGTTTGGCTCTTGCTTCAAATATATGCCGCCGTCCCGCTCATTCACATGCGACTCATTCGACTGCGAACCCATCGGCTGCACATAATCGGCCACGGGGAGCCTCTCTCCAGGTGTAGGTTGAGCTTGAACAAGCAAGTAACGACTAGGAACTCGGTGAGCACTCAAATGGTGACGATGCTAGCGGAAATGAGCCAACCACATGATCCAGTCTGTTTTATCCACGACAAAGTACGGCGGACCATTATGTACGAATTCCTTGCGCCGATTGACGAGTTCCGCGAGGGTGCAGCATGACGTGGGTTTTATCGCGCTGTTTTCCCACACCGTCGAAGATGGTCGAGCATATCCACTCAGAGACACCGAAGCGTCCTGGGAAAAATAGACACCTGCAAACGTTTCTGTAAGTGTTCGAGCACAGAAGGAGAGAACACCCGATTCATACCATGTCCGTAACTTCGTCCATGTGTGACTCCCTTGAACCACAATCCATGTCGAATGATCTATCCCGTCGTGAACAACAATGTATATTAGGTGCTGTTGATATGACTTACAGAATGCCAGTTTTTGAGGGGAGAACCATGGAATGCCTAATAGATCCTTGTCGTCAGCGATGTCGATCACGTCAGATAAATCTTTGTACTTGCAAATACAACGGGATTCTTTCCCTGAGGCAGCGCGCCGAGGAACTTCTTTTCCTTGTCGGGCGATCCAACCACAAAACGAAACTGTCGGTACACGCCTAATGCGGTGCGTTTCATTTCCGCGTTGCTCAGGCGATCGTCTGGTTCAGTCAACTCTTGGATGTGGGAGGTGCACGAAGCAACACACCTACACCCTCGTTGAGCATGTCTCCTAGAATCAGGGAACCATGTGACACTTACCACCTGAGAATAGACCAAGCTGCAGGCAGTATCTCAGGATCCATGTTGTTTACACGCGCTTTCATATTGCCAGCGGAAAATTGGCGCTGCAGATATTCCTTCATCTCTTTGATCTACGTTCGACCTTAAGCAAGGAAGCCAACGTGGTTTGTTCCACAGCACTCACGGGCGGTAAAGCGGACAGCAGGTTTGCTATCGCGACTCTCATCTGACAAAACAGGTTAGCGATCCAATCGAGTGAAGTGAACGAGCCGCAATTACCTGGGGTAGAGTTAGGGAATCAAACTCGCACAAACCATCCTCGTCGACATCAGCTTTGGTATTCGTCGGTGGCCGAACCTGCAGGCCCATACCGCGTGGTAACGGTTCATCCAGCGCGTCTTCGACGGCCGCAACGTATGCGAGAGAGACGAGCAGATCCACCGCTCCCGTATTGACGACAATTTCGCGCTACTCAGGAGACAGTTGGAGTGTATACGTCTCAATGTACGTCATGCACATACCTCAATGGATGGGCCAAGATTCAATGAATAATACTGGAATACACAGAGCCCGGAGGAGCAGACGTATGGCCGGAGGGCGTCGTATGTTCCAAGCTTTTTGTGACACACGACACAGTGCCGCGTCGAAAGCTAGTCGTGATCATCAACGTGGGTCAAATGAAGAATGGTGTGGAATATACCGCTAGCCGACGCAATAAGAAGACAAACGCGATTTTCAAAAGGTTCAATTCAGAACCGTTATGGTCGACTGGGTCGGGAGGCAGAACGTTTGACTCGGACAGCAACTCTTCGTCTGATTCTGCCTTTTCCATCTCCTGTACACACGTCAGAGACCAAAGACTCGAGATGGAAGGATGTAAACCTTTTTCTTTCGTGAAAATGTGGTTGTAGGATCTTCTTGCGTTATTTCTGTTTGCCATAACAGCTCCTCGGCAGCCGCCCAACCAAGGTTAAACTTCAGTCGAAGCTGCAGTAATCGAAGTAACTGTTGATCGAGCAACGATTCGAGGGGGGTGCTCAGACTCATCCTCCGAAACGCGCCTTGAACGCAGCACATCTACATTCGATCCGATGGAGAGTATCAGAGCTCTACTCACCTGGATCGGGCTCGCTTTCAGGATCCATCTCCGAGCCCGAAGTAGTATCATCTATGTTGTCTTCCTTGGCATTAGTTTCGGTAGACATCAAGAAAAATTCGCGGAAAGCATGCGTGGCATTGTCCCTAGAAGGCTTGTAGCTCTGCGTAAACCCGACTTTGAATTTAAGGGTTGTCCCTCCACGAAGATGATTTGGAGAGAGCGTGCCGTCCTGTTGCAAAACAGGGTAAACATCGGTAAATCCGGATATCAAGAGTGTTAGGTTTTGCCCTGGTTCCAAGAACTGGCGGTCCCAAGCAAGTAATGCATGCGGAAGGACGTGTTTAAAGAGATCCGTGACTGGAACAGACACTGAGAGAATGAATCTATTGCTATGTGTCCACAGGATTCCTGGATTGTATCCAGCAGCTTGGACATCGGTAAAATCCCTGTGAGATTCGTTGGTCAAAAGTCTTGTGGCAGCCAAATGACATACTTTGCTAGACATCTAAACGACAGCAAGGGGGTTTGAGAAGAGCTCAAATGACCCAGCTCATCGAAATCCTCGTCATACATCATAACATCAGATTGGTCGTCGTCTTCTTCCTCGGTTTGCTCTTCGTCATCACTTTCGTAAGACATGGTCTCCACAAAAAACCCTACAATTTCCCGCAAAGTGCGACCTGTTTTCGTTGGTAACTTGTCAATAACGCGAGCAATTCCTGGTTCTAAAGCTCCAGCGTCCTGTGAATATCCAAAGTACGTATGCTCGTCAGGATATTCGGAGGAATCTGTATGGACCGTAAAACTGACTCCGATCCAGCATGTCATCTGGAAATACTGACCAGACACGACAAGGATGATTGTCTGTTTCTTGTCTTCACTAGCATTTGCTAGAACAACCTCTAAAGATGCTTCCTCATCCCCGGGTTTCACACCTCAACATTGAATGAATGAGGATAAAGACATGGAGAAAGAAGTAAACGTACTCTCCACTCTCCACTCTCCCACATTGGGAATCGATTTTGTGTGCGCACTCAACTCTGCAAGATCTGCAGAGAACTTTTTACGACCTTTCAATGGTTTGGTACTTCGCGCGGGCGCAGGACGTGAGAGGTGGGTGTTATCTAAGCTTGCACAGGCTGTCGCGTTCTCGTCCATAGTTATTTTCTGGGAAGGCCGGCGCATTGGCGTCAAGATCTGTGAAAGAAGAGGGATTTTCAGTTGAGAAGGAAAGATCGAGAAAAAAAAAGCGGAGATTACATAGTCTGAGTGTAAAGGGGGAGAAGCCCCTCGAGTTTATTTTGAAGACTAGATAGGGGATTCACTAGCAGACCTTGTTGCTTTCTCCGTGAGGTGTTTTGCAATCCAATTCAATTACTGGTAAGAGTGGCCGGAATCGTTGCTAGATAATGACGGATTCTCTCTGACTCTGTCGCGTGTTGGAGGAGTGAGTTCAAGTTGACGAGTGGTTTGAGGGACGCGTCGTGGCACGACACATTGCATTAGGATCACGTAAGCAATATACCAGACTCCCACGGTAGTCATGCACTAGGATCACCTAAGCGATATGCTGTTGTTGACCCCATCTGATCTGTACAATGTTCACCACAAATCATCTTCTGCTTCGAGCCTTCCAAGACTCAGATTTAGATCCCCTTTTGACTCTGTGCAATGATGCAGAGGTGCAACAAGGCAAAACATTCGGACCCATTGTTCCCCGCCCTCCCAGATAGGCAACTGCGCGGGTATACCCACAGGTGGCAGCGCCGAGTACCCGTGCTCTGGGTACGTGGGTGCCCGCGCAACGCGTATGACGTCACGTTGACGTCGGCGTTCTCGTTGTCAGACGGGACGAGGGCAGAGGCGAGGGCAGAGGGCGAGGGCGAAGAGGGGCGAAAGACAAAGGTATCGACGACGATGACGTGACCATCGCGCTGTCGCGGTTATCGCGTCGTCGTCATCGTCGTCG
>JBBPLG010000302.1:0-27559 GCA_038089695.1 Xanthoconium separans | reverse complement strand
CATTTGTCCAGGTCGCCACAGTGCGGACGACACGCTTTGGCTTACGATGGCATTCATGTTGTCGATGTTCGAGATAGGAAAACCCCGAGACGAACAAGGAAGAGAGCTCGATTTCCAAGTGACCTTTGGCCACGGAGTGACTAGGTCAGTAGCTTTTTTTTCGAATGCCTGGTAGTCCTCTTACGATCTCTTCGATAGCGCGCCGAATCCGTTCCCTTGCTCTGTTACACTGCGACCGGGCGTCGACGTGCACAAGCTTTTGGCAACGGAGTCGCCGTTGGAATGAACTTGAAATGTTTGAGTGGAGCAAGCGATGGATTGCTGTAACAGACTTTGGACGACATGCTATGCTTCCAAGCACGTGCATCGACAGGTATTACATGTACATATATATAGTTCATGACACTTGAAAGTGCAGCAGAACTACTGTACGATTCTTCATCAAGTGACTCGGAGGCGTCACGCGTGACGAGGACTATGTGACAGCCAAAACGATTGAAATGTCAAACCGTGTCCCATCGTGGTATCTTGGCATACCCTGCCATCAACTTGCCACATCAGCTCTGCGTTGGAGAAAACAAGGTGGTACGTAAATTCACAGCGCCGAGCCAACCAACTTGGCGCTCGTCCGCTACTCAACCTCGGCTACACCCAACCTGGATGGACAAAGTGCACAATTCTGCCAGTGATTAACCAGACTCGGAATCACTTTCGGGATCATTTTAGGGGTGTAAGCATAGTCCTCGATTCTCTTGTGTTGACAGGATCATCCATTCCGTAGTTTATCGAGAAGTGCTGTCAGAGTCGCACAATGTGCTGGGAACGTTGCCATAATCGGAGTTTGGGCCGCCATCCAGGTTCCCATACCCCTGCTACGATGATGCCCATGCTAAATGCGAGTCTCACCCTGACTACCGCATATAAGCAAAGTCACGTCTGCCTTTGTAGGTACGTCTTCTTTCCCCCTTTCTGCCCAATTTGGGCTCGATGTGGATACCTGGTAATCGGCTGCAAAATCACAGGTGTCCGAAATAGTCGCGTGCGGATTAACTGCTGTCCTTGACCAAAAAGATCGAGAGTTGCAGTAAGTGGCGCGAGTTGCTTTGGACTGAGGGCACGACGTTTGTCAGGTCACTAACGCCAGATTCGAATCGAGGCTGGTCGTGACCAGTGCACGCGACACTCACGTCTTCATCCATCTTTCTCCTGCTTCACCAAATGACTGTCCGCAATAGCCAACCCACACCCTCTCACGATGGCTTCTTGGGTCGCCAGCTTGCATCTCTGGAAAGCACACCACTCGACATCATATATCTCATCGCAGGTCACGCAGCCACAAAGGATTTGATTACTCTTAGCAAAGTTTGTCACTTTTTTTAAAGTTCTGTTCTGGTTTTATTTTCTGATATAATCAAGGTCTCTAAACCGCTCCGAGACTTGCTGAGTGATCCTGGTGTCTGGAGGAAATTGCACGTAAGAACTACGTCTCTCCTCCTACCTCCCGGACCCTATGACTGGCAATCTTCCTCGTATCTTGCCAACGTCCTCTTACGAGCAGAAAGACTTTATTCGGTGTGGCCTTCGTCGTCGAGCTGCCCCCAGATTCTGCAAACTCGTACTGTGAACTTCGGAATCAACGCAACCCTCACTGTGCTTTTGGGAAGGTGGCTTCTTGTTGGGGAGGGGTCAACTCTCGTTTGTTACGACTCCCAATGTTGTGACTTTGCCAAGACGCTGTTCGATGACGGGGCTGGTCGTCGCATTATTCGTGTATTCAGCGCTGGATGTGTAAGAGAGGACGGTGCACGGGCATTTGTGTTGCTTATTTTTGACGAGTCTGTGTAAGTGTATTGACGTTGTGCGCGCTCGATGGGAGCATTAACCAACTATAGTACCATCGCCGAGATCCTCATGGACCAAGGAAACCCTTCTGGGATTCAGACTATCCTTACTTGCGAACCACCCTCTGTCCCGAGCTGGACTGACTGGATAGACGTCAAGTTATACCATCATCTTCTTGTGGTGACCGTTGGCGACTGCTCATCGGGTTTAGAATCGTCCGGACGTCTTGTTATCATGGATATCGATACTCTGCGTCAGTATCACCTTCCACCTTCGACGTATGACACAGTGAGCATGATAGTTGAGTGGCTTTCAGTCTTGCTGATCATGTTCTCCAGACGTTTGATTCGGCCTGGGTGCATACCATCGCATTTTTCTTTGCTACCCAAACCCATCTCGTCAAGGTCATAGAGTTCGATAACAGGTACAAGGTTCGATTCAAGGTGGAATGCTTTCCGTTACCGACTACCCATCATGATGGAACATTCGAAAGCGACGTTCTCTACCCTTCGCATCAGAGTAACATCGTTTATGGTCCAAAACTACGTCAATGCGCCCTGATCCACGAATCACCCATAAATCCGGACAACGGCAAGGCGTCGTTCACGTTGTGCGGACTCAACACGTTCCCAGACGGCGATGAACTGGGGATCGTAGAGGTGTTTTTAGAACCTGATGGAAGCATCTCGTTTACGGCCTTCGCGTTCGCCAGATACCTCTTGGCGTCGCTCTGCACCGGCTCGCGCGGGCAGCACACGTGCGGTGTGACCCTCCGGACAAATAAACAGCCGCTCGTGTTCGCCATCGACTATCGTGGACCGGGGTCTTTTTCGTTTGAGTATGCTGTGCTCGATCGCAAGTTCCCCGAGAGCAACCTTGTTCCTACGGATGCCTTTGTAGGGACGGTATTTTTCTCTCGACGATCGAACCATCAAACGACGGTCGAAATAGTCGATTTCGCCCGCGACGCGCAGAAAGCGGAGGGACGTTTGGTGAGTCGCTGGACGAGTCGACGTGCGGTTCCTCGCGGTCTCTGATAGTCGCCACAGCCCGAACGCAAGCTGGACGGTGACCTGAAAATGGCATGCGATTGTGGTGACTGTTATCTGTCGAGTGGATGAGTGGCGGATTCACTGTATACATCATGATTGCTGTGATCGAGAGATAGTAGCATTGTCCTTTGAATGACATTGGCAAGAGGAGAGCCCGTCTGACAGTACTAGATCACACTAGAGCTGAAATGAGTCCTCTATCCTCGTCCCGCTGCTGCTGCCGCCGCCGCCGCCGCTTCCATCGCTTCTGCTGCCGCTGCCACTGCCCGAGCCAGCGCTTCTGCCTCTGCCTCTGCCATTGCCTTGGCCACTTCTGCCTCTGCGTTAGAACTCATTTCTTGGTCTTGGAGTCATATTGCAGTATGAGACGAGTGTATGAGAAACGTTCATGAAAGACGTACTGAATGCAAGTGTAAAAGCTGTTAATATGAAAGGAGGGTTAGCCGATAATATGAAAGGAGGAACTGTTGTGCTTTCGACAGCAGACAACGGGATTATAACACACCATTTGAAACGGAGCACGAAATAGAAAGCAGTACGGGCGGTCGTCGCACACAGGAGCAACGAAAGGTGGACAGAGTCCCGGTTCAGATGACCCATTGACATCAGCAGCGGCTGTCCTGGATCTTCTGTAGAACATCCAGGAGCTCCTAATTGGAGCGAGCCACAGAACGTTCCTTGGCTTGTATGTTCTGAACAGCCCCACTAGTTGTGGCTGGTGTGGGACCATGTATTTATATCCAATCCGTTGACTATGACAAAGGGTGTGCTGCACCATCCATATGTGGGAGTCAACGTCGATGTGCTTCCCTGCAATTTTGAAAACATACGTACCAGCCACGGTCTAGACCGGCCAACAAGAGGAAATTCATGACAGGTCCCAGAACGAGCGCTTGACCCAAGGGTGCACTCTGGTGGCGAAATGGTTCGACACGTTCTCGCGCTCCCTTCACTTCCTCCGAAGGCTTGTAGTATGATCTCCAAAATGAATGATCACGTATTTGTTCTAGACCGTCTGACTGGGCCACTCAATGCCTTGATATTAGGGAAGCGTCTGTGGACCATTTCAGTGCAGAATTCTCGATCCATCGATCCAGTCTTCCAATAAACTGGGTTCCTACCCAAACGCGTAAATAAAGTGGCAGGACAAAAAAAAAAAAAGGGGGGGGGGAGGCGTTGAATACTCACCGTGACTTTTCTATTCCCCGTTCCCCGCTGCGACTCCTGGGTTGACCGACTTTTGAAAAACCAACCGGAGCGAAATACGGGAGACTTGTGCGCTGGGTCGCATCCCGTGGTGAATCGATCGACAGCAGATACAGATCGTCCTCGGAGTAGGCTTTACCCTTGGTCGTGGGGTAGCTTTGGATTGCCTCCTTGAAAGTTGGGAATGCGTCGCGTGAGAAGCAATGAATAATCAAAACTTGCGTTTGCACAGGCACTACGGTGGCAGCATCGACAACGACAACAAAAGTTTCACAGTAAACTCGGAGAAATGTAGCAGGGTGAGTATGCACAATGAACATGGCCAAGCAGAACCGCCCCAATCTAATAGTGATGGAGGAGTCGATTCAAATTCAAGTTCAAGGCCAACAATTCAGTCTTGAGGTGGCACTTCGTTCAACTTCCTCAGGTCAGTTTATGAATATTTATCCACCAAGTGTTTCATTTTGCGACTCTGTTGCCCGCGGGACGTATTGCGAAGAGGTTCAATACTTTATCTATATGGTCGGTCCATTATCCTGCCGTTTCGCCGATCTGGTGATACTTCTATGATTGCAAAGGACAGGGCTCGTTTCACCCTCAAACTGGAATATCAAAGGACGTTGGAGAGGGGCCGAGGTGGGAACCCCCTCGCTAGGTGGACCCGACAAGGTGGTGGATAGTGGTGGATAACGCTACGGACATGCGACTGCACTACGGACGCCAGCCACTGCGCCAGGACCCGTGGCACCTCTCGGAGAGGCCCGCTCCCTTCCGAGGCTCAGACCCGGACCTCCCTGCCACAACGTGATCACTCGTGGTCGTTAGGTCAACTTATTTCTGCTCAAAGACTCTTGCTGCTCCCGCTTTCATATCTCACAAAGTCAACGGAGGTCAGGACACATACCCGTTGACGTGTGATGCCTTGTACGATGGTGGACAGGCCCCTTCTATAGCGTAGCCTGCTCAACCGGCACATATGGTCTTGGTCTAAAGAAACATGATATCAACGTCTTGTCCAAAATTCCTGCATTCCCAGCCATCGCACGACATTCGACGATAGACAGATGGAACGCGTCCAACTGCGGCAACGTAATCATCTATAACATCACTTTCAGTGTGCACAACTCGGGTGGCTTCACTATCTCGCAGGCGGCCATGAAGTCACACGGAACAGGTTAGTACGTTTCCAAGTCAATAAACGCTCGCACTTTGTTTCCTTCTCTGTTTTGTTTCGCGTTTCTCACTGAGTATGTATGTTTTGATATCTACAGCATATCGTTATCCATTCACAAGCCTTACAAAGGAAAAATGTATGGTACCGAAAATCCTGAGTAAAAGAAGCTCGTACTTGAAGTTGGTGCATGTTTTTATCGTGGCAAATCTGCCCGCCACGTGTCAACGTTTCGTATATTCGAAACGTGGAGCAAGCGGGTGTCTCGGGGTTTCCAGTCATCTTCATCCCGGCAACTTGACTTTGGAAATTGGAATATGGCTGCGGCCGTCCCACGTGTGCGCTGACGCAGCGCACGATGAGCTTGTCGCATGTATCTGACAGCCTGAGGGGGTTACCAATCCTGGTGAGCGAATCGCTGGACCGAAGGTCCGAGGGGATTGCTGCGCGTGGTTCAAACAATTGTGATAGTGAATCTGCCGCCGCAGGTGGTTGTAGTAGTGACTGGTCTGCAAGCCACCAGAACTGGGGACGCAGTTTGGCAAATGACAATTGGGAGACGGACAAGTCATGGTGGTGGCGCGAGTCGCAGGGTCATTTACCAGAGCGTTACTCCAAGTCTTCCATGCAAGTCACTTGGGCTGTCACTCGGTGACAGTTTCTAGATCTCCACCATAAATCCTTGTGAATTGGAGGGACTGCGGATTTCCCTATTGTCCGCTTACCGTCGACCATTGCGGCATTGTCGTAGATTACTACTACAGGAGACATTCGCGCGAAAGGGTCGCATGGAACTGCATTGGAAGTATCTGCGTCTTCCTTTTCAAAGAGACAGGATTGTATTCGGCTCGTGGAGTCGAAGTCAGTTTCGCTTCTCTCGGTGATATAAAAAATCACCTCCAATCGAGATAAGTACGACCTATTGACGAGTCTATCCCGTGTTTAGGCCGCGCCGAATAATAACTTGACACACCCACATTCATCTTCTTACTTGGCTGTACACAGTATGACGAATTGGAAATGCGTGATTTTTCTCTCGTTCTGACCCCACTTCTCAACAGGTTGAACACCGAAGACTCACAGATGTCACAGAATGGCATTTAGAATTGTGTTGCTGTCGAGAAACTTGGCCCATGCTAAATGTTACAGGGCTACTGAGCATAAGTGCCGAAGACTGAGCGACTCGGATCCATGTTGGGTACATAGCGGGGTCGGCCATCATTTCGACCCCCAAAATGGTAGAGTCGTCTTTCTTGCTTTTCAGCACTTTTGACCGACATATGCTCACTTAGTTGGGCGTCCACATTTCCTACCAACATTTTGTATGATAATCACATGAATTTGTTGGCGTAATTTGGATCCACAATCGTTCACCCTCTGTGTTATTCGAACCCGCGGACATCAGCGAGATTTCCTTGGCATCTCACTCTCAAACTCTTCGTCCGATTAGTATACGTTTTGTTTGTTCTATGATGCTCGCCGTTTCCCATGTTAATCACCGCCGACACCGGACCAGCCCACCTATCTGCTGTTGTGGCCTATATAAAGGCTACGTATGAAGCGCATTTTCCCCTTCATCCTGATAGCAGCATGATTCGCTTGGTGCCATTGAATCGGACGGATATTCTGGTGGCTGTTTCCGTGGTGGCCGCAACTGCCCTCGCTTTCTTCAAGAAGAAAAGACGGATTGTCCGTGGTTTGCACCTTCCCCCTGGACCTGTCCCTCTGCCATTCTTTGGCAATATTTTCAGCATTGACGCCAAGAAACCTTGGATAACCTACGCTGAATGGGCAACTCGTTATGGTACGTATTCACATTATACCATCTTGGAAATCGTACCTTAACCTCGTGGCGACAGGTGACATCTTTATGATTCGTGTTTTAAAACAAGAAATCATAGTAATCAACTCGGAGAAAATTGCCAGGGAGCTTTTCGTTCGCCGATCTAATATTTACTCGGACAGGCCCCGCCTTGCTTCGAGAGTTCCGTGAGTCTGTCGCTTTATTTTGTCAGTATACACGACCCGAGGTCACTCCCTTAGATATGGCTGGTCTTTCCACTTTGCATGGGAAGAATATGGTGATAAATGGCGCTCTCAGCGGAGAATATTCCATCAGATCTTCAGAGCTGAAACGGCTCACACTTTTCATCCTACTCAGTTCAGAAAGGCTCACCAGCTTCTATCGGATATTCTCAATGCGCCTCAGGATCTTTTCAAGCATATTGAAAGGTGAGCGCTGCAGATCCGAGTTTATGTACAGTTGGCTGAGTATGTTAAGGTTCGCTGGGGCCATATCCATGTCCATTGTATACGACTATGAGGTCGCCCCTGACCACGATCGTTTTGTTGACATATTCGGACGTGGGAGTACCTTGGCTTTTGAGAGCCTGACGCCAGAGGCATCATCCATCCTCGACGCCTTTCCCTTTGGTGAGTGGTCACCATTTGTATACGTATACCTCGAAGCTGACATACAGCGAAGTTCTCAGCTTGCCGGAGTGGTTCCCAGGCGCTGTTTTGAGACGCAAAGCAGAGGAATCTAAACGTTGTGCCATGCAGATGGTATCAGAACCATTTGAACATGCTATGAAACGCGAGGTAAAACTTTTACTCGTTCATGTCTACAGTCGAGACTCATTCAAGGCAGGCGATAGGTAGCAGTGCGCCGGCAATGGCGCTTGATCTGCTAAGGAACATGAAAGACACTTCTGATCTGTCGCGAATTCAATCATTCAAAGAAGTGTGTACGACCTCTGTTGTAGGTAAGGTGTTTAGCAAAGGATAAATGGGCGTCCTGGTCATTGATTGACTCGAATCCAACAGCTGGCACGGAAACCGTTGGTCTGAGTATGTATATATATGCCAAACCGCTCACTTTTGCTTGTAGTCTGCATCGACGACGAAATGTTTTATACTTGCGATGCTGTTGCATCCAGAGATACAAGAACGTGCACAGAAGGAGATCGATACAATTGTTGGTTCAGATCGACTCCCCAACTTCGACGATCGGCCGAACCTGCCATACGTCGGGGCTGTCTTGCTGGAAATATTGCGATTGTATGCGGTCGTACCCCTCGGTAAGTACTTGACAGTTGCGTTATGTCTGCGCTGGAGTTTTCCTTAGGCGTTCCCCATGCTACGACGGTCGATGACGTTTATGAAGGCATGTTTATCCCGAAAGGTACGGTTGAATGAAATCTGCGGGACATCTCTTACCGTCGTACACATTAGGATCTACCGTAGTGACAAATATTTGGTTGGCATACAAATTGTTTCTGGCGCGGGGACCATGACACATTGTTTTTCAGGGCCATGTATCACAACGAGGATGTTTACCCGGAACCTGATGTATTCAAACCTGAACGATTCCTCGTTGACGGGAAGCTTAATGGCGAAAAGTCTGCAGAGAGCCTCGGGTTTGGCTTCGGGAGGTAGCTTGACATTTCTTTCTTCTCTTTCATTCCATCCCTTGCCGACATCCGTCCGACCAGGCGCATTTGTCCAGGTCGCCACAGTGCCGACGACACGCTTTGGCTTACGATGGCATTCATGTTGTCGATGTTCGAGATAGGAAAACCCCGAGACGAACAAGGAAGAGAGCTCGATTTCCAAGTGACCTTTAGTCACGGAGTCACCAGGCAGGTAGCTTTTTCGATTCCCTGGTGGTCTTCTACAACCTCTTCGATAGCGCGCCCAATCCGTTCCCTTGCTCTATTATACCGCGACCGGGCGTCGACGTACACAAGCTTTTAGCAACGGAGTCGTTCGAATGAAGCGTTTGAGCGGAGTAAGCTATGGAATGCTGTAACATACTTTGGAAAACTGTGTAGGCTTCTGTAGCCATCCTTCCGTGTACATGCCGACCGGTACCGGTACTAGTACTTGTCCATATATATAGTTTACGCTTGAAACTATCTGGAATGGCGAGCAATGGGAGCTGGAGATCAACTTGGTGCCTGTTCAGCACGACGCCAATGTCTGCTACACTACAAGAAACGCGCAAATATCTCGGGCGGCGTGGGTCCGGGGAGATTACAACTTGAAGTTTGTACTTGAGCTTACTGTTCTGCATAGTGGATCAGGCGTCGGAGTCCTCACCTCAAAACAACTACTACCATCGAGGAGCCGTTCATCCCACCTCATAATATTGCCCTGAGCGGACCCGGACATGCGTATCAGTTAGCGGAGAAAAGAACGGACTCCGCAGTCTAGACTAAGTGGAGGTAGAGCCCGGGCCGTGGGTATTACCGATCTAACTTCGATGATGTCGTAAACTACACCGCTTGTTCAGATTCAAGTTACTGCAGCTGTCGACCGGTTGCGTCAGCTCTATCATCAAATGACTGGTGCGTGCTTGTGAATTTCTATATAGAGATGCTGACTGTATGTCCAGAACGTTCCCTGGAAGGAGAGGTTCAGGGTTTTACTAATGCAGTGACGTTTTCAGCGAACGGCGAGTATCTCGTGGGCGGTGGCAGGCGAGGTGTTCGAGTGTGGCGAGTGGCAGACGGCAAAGAAATGATGTCGAAGAAAGCAACAGATGTCAGATGTCTCGCTGTGTCCAGGAATGGCGTATGGATCTCAGCGGGGACGTACGAGGGTGACCTGTTCGTGTGGAATGCGAACACGTACGACTCGGAACAGGTCTGGATGCACAAGGAAGACGAGGGCATTCGAGCACTCGATTTCTCGCCCAACTCGACAAGACTCGTCATGGGGAGGGGCGGTTACGCCACTATTTGGGATGTCTCACTGTCGCCCAGACGGATACGCAAACTCAAGCACAAGGGGTCGTCAAGGGCGGCCAAGTACTCGCCAGACGGCAATCGTATCGCGACAGCCAATAAAGATTCAATTCGTATCTGGGACAGCGATGACGGCCGACTGCTGCTAGAAGTAAATATCCGAGTAACCTCGTGCTACAACAAATCTCTCCTCTGGTTCCATAACCACCTCTTTGTCATTTCTGACAACACGATCAGGGAATTTGACGCGTCCACCGGATCACCAATCACAGCTTGGCCAGTGAGTCCTCGTACCCGCCATTTCCCGTGCATTGTCCTGTCGCATCATGGAGAATTCATTGCATACTCTGCAAACAATACCGTCATGCTCTGGGAGTCATCAGCACATATTCAACTGGAACTCGGTCTCGTCCAGCATCCGAACGAAATAACTTCCCTCGCATTTTCATCAGACGACCGGTTTCTCGCAATAAGTGGACGTGGAAAAATCGTTATCCAAGATCTCGGAACTGTCCTGACCCTAACCAATTCTACTGTAAGCGTCACATCTCAACTGTTTTCGACCAATTCTGTCTCCGTTCAACAACCAAACTGAATAGGCTATACCTTAGGTTCCATTCATTAACATTACCGAGACAGCGCTCGACTTATGGAAGCAGGGCCGTCTTGCCGACGCCGAAGCAGCATTCACGGACACCATCTCTAGCGCAGGCAACAACAATTGTCACACGTTTGCAAACAGAGCGTTTATTCGATCACGGTTACAATATTCGGATTTTGCATCTGAAGATGCTGAAAACGTGCGTCCTCATTTACTTGCCCGCTTTTATGCTCATTTTGCCATTTTAGTCGATCAAGATTCAAGCATCCGTCAGTGGGTACATCGCAAAGAGCGTCGCGCTCGTCAGAAACGGGAACAAGGACGAAGGTTGTCGAGTGTTGGATTTAGCATTTAGGCACTGCGATCCAGCTGACGTGGATCATCTCCTTTTGATCAAGGTGTGTATGTCTCGCCCGTCGAACTGACTTTCCTCCATCTGTTGCCTTGCACAGGCTATTGTTCTGTTCATCGCCGGACAACGCGATGAGGCACTGTCGCGCATCGACGACCTCACCTCGACAATGGACTATGACGCAATGTATTCCGTGGTTCAGGTACGTGTACGACGCGCTGCCGTGCCTCCATTGACATCTCCGCAGGCATACATGCTTCTTCTTCTTGGAGACTCGCACATGCAGAGCAGTGACTATGAGAGTGCGATACGTTCGTTTGAGCGTGCACGAACAGAAATACGATACTGTGCAAGACCTTGTCTTGTTTCCATTGCACTAGTGTGTTTTTATTGATCGTCTGGTGATACGCGAACAACAGTCAACATCTCTGACAGATATTCGGTTGGAATTTTGATGATCTGGGCAACACGATTCGGCGCCATCTTTGTGAAGCCCTGTACGCAGCAGGTCGCACTAAGGATGCAGCCCATTCTTTTCTCGAACTTGCAAGTATGCTTCACGAATGGGTTTATACCACTGGGTCCCTAACAGAGTGGATCTCTGGTGAGCTCTATTTGCATCTGTTTGACACCGTGCGTTCAACCATTTCGTCAGATTTTACAAAACGATGTCTCTCGGCTCCCAAGTTAGACGTTGATACGGGATCGAAGGAGATCACTCACAGTAACCCTTCGATCGGCCATGCGGCCCTCGATTCACCACTTCTGAGAGCATGGGTAAATGCAACCTTAGTGAATTGCTCATGGAAAGACGCCTTGGATGTCGCTATTGACGTGAGTCTTACCACCATCGATGTCTCATGGGCCTGACATTCTCGGTCTGGAGTTCCTTGTTCCGAAATTCTTAATCTATCAGGTTATATGTGAACGTCTTAAAACGATCGACCGCGTAAATGACGCAGTCGAGTGTTTTCACAAAATGAATAATGAATTGGCAAAGGATTTGACAAAGCACGACGGGCGGGAGGATTGGGCAGTAGGTAAGCGGTCTCGCATGCTGTGGTAGGCAATACCATATGATCACCCTGCTACAGGTTTCAAACGGTCTTGCGCTGAAAAGCTGGAATACTCTGGAGATAAAGCAGTCCATGCCCAGCGACTCGATGGTGCAATTACGCAGTATTCAGCCGCACTATCCCTGAGGCCTGTCGACCCCAAGAATATTTACCTCAAGCGAAGCAAAGTCTATGTGGCCAGGGGGCTATGGGAGGACGCCTTGTATGATGCGAGCAAGGTACTCATTCCTGCTTATGCAAGTTTTAACCAAGTTGACGCCATCAGTTGACGCTCGATAACTCACCCGAATGGAGTTGCGACAGAGTGTTGGGTGAATGGGCAAAGGTAACATTAATAGATGGGTCCTGGAAGAATGCTGTAGCAACTACAAGTGGTGTAGGTGCATTTCTCTATTGATATCTGCGCGACAATGACACTTTTATATCAAAGTTCAAGGTATCGAGATCCTCGATATATCGGGCCCTATGTGAATGTCTCGAATCAATGAACCGCATCATGGACGTAGCGGAGTGTCTTTTTGCGATGAAAGTTGAATGTGAACAGCAGATACAAGATGACAAGATGGAATGGGTTTCTGGTGAGTGATCTGTCCCTCTGATGATAACTGTATTGATGATTCGCTAGAAATTGGAGCTCGTTGTTCCGGGAAGTTAGAGAGCCTCGGTGATTCTGCAATGGATACTGGACAGTTTGACGAAGCCATCTCCCAATATTCAGCTGCTCTCTCCCTTGTTCCAACCGTGCCACAAGGTCTCTTAATCAAACGATGTAAGACTTACATTGCCTGCGGCTTGTGGGAGGCAGCATTAAATGATGCAAACAAGGTGTGTCACACTGTGTCATCCAGGGGTGTTGGTGCCAATAGATCACGATCAGGTGATCGAACTTGACCCATTGTCCCCATGGGGCTACGAGAGTAAATACGCAGCGTTGCTCAAAGCTGGTCACTTTGGAAACGCAATGGATGCATATGATATGATGCTGTCAAAAATATCGCAGTCGTCGGATCCAGAGATTCGTGGTGAGAACGCTGACACCCTGACAGAACTTACCTCCTGACCCTTTCTTTCCCAGAGCTTCGCCGCCAATATGTAAGCCCAAGGAAAGCGAGAGCACTTATCCGGGATGCCGTTCAGGACGCCATCCGTGACTTGCCCCGGGTCTTGATCAACACAACTTCCGGTCGCCTTTTCGATAAATTAGAACAGGCCTCCGCGTTTGAATCGCTCCCGGTCTTCCAGGAGCTGATCTTGTCCATGACGACGAAAATCAACCATGTTCACATCGAACAAGAGGTCAGAGACTATTATCGTTACGCGATGTTTTCGCACAAGTGGGGAAACAACGAACCTCTATTTGAGAAAGTCAT
This sequence comes from Xanthoconium separans, assembly GCA_038089695.1. NCBI lineage: Eukaryota > Fungi > Basidiomycota > Agaricomycetes > Boletales > Boletaceae > Xanthoconium > Xanthoconium separans. The sequence continues at coordinate 14,141 of JBBPLG010000302.1, read as the reverse complement.
GCGCACCCCGGTCTATGATCTCAAGGGTTCTTCCACCAACGACAAGCTTCGTATGTTCTGCACAACTGTGCGTGATGCGGGGCTCCATTGGGCCTGGAGCGATACCTGCTGCATCAATAAGACAGATCACTTCGTTCTTCAAGAGGCCCTAGTTTCAATGTTCAAGTGGTACCAAGGCTCTGCTCAGACCCTGGTTTTGCTCCGTGGCGTTCGCTCTCCTTCGAGACGCGGGGATCTGGTGAAGAGCATCTGGAACTCGCGGGTCTGGACGTTCCAGGAATACCACGCATCAAAGGTGGTCCGTTTCTTTAATGAGGACTGGACGCTGTACAGGGGCCTCACTATTACCAACCACAAAGAATCACACGAGATCCTCTCGGAGATGGAGGAAGCAACGGGCATCTCGACACGAGCCTTGATGGCGCTCCGGCCTGGGTTAGATGATATTCGGGAAAAGCTGTGTCTCGCGTCAAGTCGAGAAACAACACTCCTGGAAGATGAGGCATATTCTTTGCTTGGTATATTTCGGATCTCGTTGCCAGTTGTGTATGGTGAAGGGGACCAAGCGCTTGGACGACTGTTGTCGCAGCTCCTTACAAGCTCGGGGGACACGAGCATCCTTGCATGGACTGGGAAACCCGGGAGCTTTAACAGCTGTCTTCCGGCCCGCATCAGCGTGTTCAAGCAGTCGGTCACCTCACACGTCCCGCCAGCCATCACAGGTGCCAAAATGAAGACCATCATAATCGGATTGCTCAACATGTCGTACGATCTTGCATTGATCACCAAATTATACGACAGACTTGATGATCTCCGTGTGCCATCGTTCTCCGGGAAACGGATGACGCTTCCTTGTATTGTCTTTGAGCTGGGGCCCATGTTACGTACCAGGTCAGAGCAAGTATTTTGCGGAGAGGTTGCTGCACTCGGGACTGTGGTAATCGACACGGAGGAGGATCTTTCTCAGATCAAGCCTCTATACCTCACTTTTCCATGGATCGACTTTCTCCTTGACCGGCGACCTGCGGGGACGACACTTGAGGAGACGGACGACCAATCTTCTATAACAGACGAACCACTTTTGGTTCCTCATCCTTCCACACCTGTAGCTCCACGTTCACGAAAGGCACAGCTCGCTTCCCGCTTTGCACTGCCATTTTCCAGTGGTGGACGGACCGCCACGCAAACTCCGGACACAACACCTCTACCGCTTACTGCAAAACAGATGCGGGCTTCTCGGGTTCTCGCTCGATTAACGCAGTCATTCGGTGCGCTGCTACTGACCCCTAGTCGCAATGTGGCAGCATATAGAAGGATCGCTACGGAGAGCCCGATCACAGTCCAGATCAAGGAGATCACGCCAGAAATATTGGGAGAACTAATAGAGGGGATACGTGTCCTGGATATACTTTGACGTTCAGTGCATGACGCTCATTGGAGCTGGACACGTTCAAAGTTTTTCATCTTGGTTTTCCTGTGTATCATCCGACGACTTCTTGTACCTTGGCCGCCGCCCTCAGTGACTGTTGAAATATACTATGCCGAGCACACGTTTCCCGGCGGATACTTAGGTTTGTTACGTTCTTGACGACTCGCGCGATCCATGCTTTTTCTTTCTGGGGGCTCAGAAAGTTCTGTCCTCGTGCTGGCTGGCTCGCTCCACCACTTCTTCTTCATTGGTTCCAAGTACCCCGTACTTGATCACGAATTCCGGAAGGCGAACTTGTTCCTTTTTGGATGCCTCTTTCGATTTCTCTCTATGATGGTGTCATCATACTACTGTCACTCGTGACACTGGTGACCCGGGAGTCTGTCGCTGGGACCTCTAAAGTAGCGGCTGATGTAGTGCTGTTACTCTGACAAGGGTTCTCCTGTGATTAGTGGGCACGGATTCGTTCATCGAATCCTGACAGACCGTCTGCCTTCAACAACAGCCGACTGAATCTCCTCGGGCAACTTGTGAAAAATCAATCAAAGAACCAACAGTATGCCGTCTGCATCAACTCAGCACCATTACTTCATGGTTGGGACGCACTGCCCAGTCGGCGAAACAGACACTGCCATGTCAATGGCCCCGTTTTAGTTAGCAAAGAATATGAGCATGCTCTCAGGACCATCAGAGTTGTTGAGACCATCGACAACTCGTTCGATTTGATAGGATTCAGAACCCAGAACCACTAAGGCGAAACATGACATCATGCTGGCCGTCGCGGCAGTGCTCTCCATCCCTTCCGGAGTCCCTTTGCTTCGATGATACCGGCGGGCATGCAGTACACTGGGTCCAAGTCCACCAGACCGGGGTATCCAAGCAGAGAAAGTCCTACGACGCATGAATTCCACGACCCTTGGATGAGTTATCATAAATGACACACCCGCAACTCCAAAGTGGGTGTGAAAGACGTCGACCATGTCTCCCTGCCGATCAGCGATACCGCCCATCTCTGGGTCTTGGGCGGACAGAATAAACCCGATAAGCTTCTCGCTGTCGATCCACGTGATCTTGTTCAAGATCGACAAGGCTGACAGCACCCAAAACGAGTAGCAAACCTATTCAAAGACCACGTCAGTAAACGCTCTCGGTAGCGAGAAAAATGTGTTTGTTCGTGGCACATACATCCGGTAATTTCTCGGGACGGCCATTCAACCCTCCATTCGCAAGTTGTCGTTCGGCCAACCACCAACACAACATCTCCGAATCGACTTCATCCAATCGGTCTAGGATCGCGAGGGCAGCTATGCAAACAAATACTGCGAAAACAGAACAAGGCGATAAACTATCGAGAGGGTCAACGAGATGCGTAATGTGACGAACCTTGCGCGGCATGACTTTCCGCGCCAGCAACCGCACCGTACCCGCCATCAAAGTTGCGACACTGACGGATGTATAACACCGCCTTCTCGACGTCAATGGCGTCCAAACGACCGAGGAGCGACAATGCGCTGACGGCGATGTAGAGAAAACGGGTGTCAATTTCACCAAAGGCATCTCCCGCGAACACCCCCGAAGGTTGTTGGAGCGATGCGATGACTAGAGTGGACTATGAGCAATGGGCGTGCGGACCGAGTACGGTGACGCACATTTGACGACGCGGTCGACGTCCAGTCTATCTAGGGCATTTTGCGTGACGAGGATCTGGATCGCACTCAACGTCGACAAAATATGTGCATCATGGTCTGGATGTGCACCGAAACCACCTAGGCCGAGTGAATGGTGAGACTGGAGGAACCGAACGAGGGCACGGACCTGCTTCATCATCCCAACAGCTCATCACGTACTCGACCATCTCCTCCCGATCGAGTGCATCTTGGTGTCCCATGATGCACAGCGCCGTGAGTCCCCAGTAAACGGCGTTCATTCGCAGGTGCGTGGTGAGATGATAAGCGAGATCATCCTTGTTCTGTACGATGGTAAACGACGAGTGGTGGTGCGAATGTGGTAGACTCACGTTTCCGAGAGACTGTATGTACGATACGTGCAGGGGTATGAGTAACTTTTCCGGTGTGCTCATGGTCGCAAGTCCACTGATGTGCGGCTTCTCACTATCTGGCCACGAGCGTGGGAACTGTTGTCAGAAATTTGAGTATAGCGTCCCACTGGCTCATCCTCCTGTCTTCGGCATGGTACAGCTAGATGCGGAACCGTCTCAGCTAGCAGTTTATGCTTTCTCGAGGCTGGTTGAACCCGAGATCGTTGCAGCGGCACCGTTGTGTGTACTTACTGCGGAGCTCGGACAAAATGTGTCACAACTCGGGAAGTGCCGGCGGCAGGTCCAACCTTGCTCCCATTGATGAAGTACAGGCAAGTGATTAATATGATTGCTGATTGACATGTTCCCATTTAGTGGAATTCGGGATGGCACTGGACAGCGTGCGCTGCCGATACTCGCTCACCAGTCACGTACATCTTGCGTACATGGAACTGGTAACAAGGCATGTTCAAGTGTCGACAAAGGTTTACGACGAACTGGCCAAAACCAACGATTCAGGTTTTGAGACTCCACAAGGTCTTCTAGTCCCTGGTGAAGGGAACCAACCCGCAAATGGGGCCAGCCTTTTACACTCCAGCAATCCGGACAAGTACGCATAATTTCGCTTTATCTAGTAAATGTGTCATTCTGCGTCTCGGATACGTTTGCCACGTCTCAAAACAAGGCTTTCGCCGGTTCACGGGATGGGCCCAACATCGCTTCTGCGTGAATGACAGACTCGGACCGATTCATACCAAAAATGGAAGATGATAGAACATAAAAGAAAGTGATTTCCTCGTAACTCACCACTGGCAGTATCATTTCCACTCGGAGACTCTACCATGCAACTCGTTAGCCTCGCCGCCATGCTCGGCCTTGTAACCCCCGCTCTCTTCCAAACCCATCCCACAAAGTCAGCAGAGGTCGAGACACATACCCACTGTGGTATGATAACCTATACGACGGGGCACAGACCTCCCTCGCCAGTGTAGCCTGCTCAAACGGGCCGAACTATGGTCTAGAGACTCGCGGGTATAAGGTCTTCTCCGACCTTCTTACGTTCCCAGCTATCGGAGGAATACCGATGCTAAACGGCTGGGACTCGCCCGACTGCGGCACCTGCTGGAAGCTCACGTATACCGACCCCAATGGTGTTCCGCACACCCTCACTTTTACGGCCATTAACAATGGCGTTCAAAATCCGGACGGCTTCACTATCTCGATGGAGAGCATGAACGCCCTTACCATCAATGACGCTGACTTGGAGACGCCCGACGGTATCACAATCAACGTTGCGCAGGTGTTAAACAGCGACTGCGGGTTGTAAAGCAAATTCGGGGTAAACTATCACATATACATAAAAGGTCATATGCTAATCAGTCATGCGGAACAGGTTTCCAAGTTCCCAAGCCCATAAACGCTCGCGCTCTTCCTTTTCTGTTGTTTTGCGTCCCAAACAAGTATATCCTTCAGAACAGCTGCGTAACTCATATCCATGAGTGCAGATCCTAAGCACTGTCGATTCCAGTGCAAGCTTTGCCTTATCGAAAAAATCGAAAAGAAATGAACACATGCCAAGAGACCCGCCCTGGTTGATTTACAGTTGATTCCTCTCGTCATGCATTCCGTTATCTATCGCAGTCAGACGAGCACCACAGCATTGAGGAAGAAGCCCCTTACCCATCACCAGATGACCCGTTTCATGGAAACGTGGTCAAGATACATGGGCGTCCGTTTGTTTCTTCCGGTGTTCCACAGATGTTGTGTGTAGATCAAAACATTCCAAATCACGCATGCGCTATGGGGTGCTTGACTTGAAGTCCGTCGCGGGGACCTCTCACTACAGACGTAGCGCCGTTACTCTGACAAGTCTTCTCTTCAACAACGACAAAGACTGCGAAAACAGGACACCTAGGCAATAAACCATCTAGAGGGTCGACGAGATGGTTATTGTGACCAACCTTGCGCGACATGACTTTCTGCACTGGCAATCGCACCGTACCCACCATCAAAATTGCGACATGTATAAAACCGTCTGCTCGATTTCAATGGCGTCCAAACGACCGAGGAGCTTGATGGCGATGTAGAGAAAATGGGTGTCGATTTCACCAAAGGCGTCTCCCGCGAACCCGACGGCTGTTGGAGCGATGCGATGACTAGAGTGGACTATGAGCAATGGGCGCGCAGACCGAGTAGGTCCAGTCTATCGAGGGAGTTTTGCGTGACGAGGATCTGGATCGCACTCGACGTCGACGAGATATGTGTGCATCGTGGTCTGGATGTGCACCGAAGCCACCTAGGCCGAGTGGATGGTAACACTAGAAATCAGGAAGGAAACCGGACGAGGGAACAGACTTGCCTCGTCATCCCAATAGCTCATCACGTACTCGACCATCTCTACCCGATCGAGTGAATCTTGGTGTCCCATGATGCACAGCGCCGTGAGTCCCCAGTAAATGGCGTTCATTCGCAGATGTCTAGTGAAATGATAAACGAGATCATCCTTGTTCTGTAAGATGGTGAACGACGAGCGGTGGAGCGAATATGAGGTGCTTACGTCCCGAGAGACTGTATGTACGATACGTGCAGGGGTACGAGTACCGTGTTGTCAGAAATTTGAGTGGTACTGGTACAGCTAGAGCTGCAAAATCCGGTCACGCTTTGTCACATGTCATGGCAACAGGCCTTGCTTGAACGACCATCTGCCAAAAAAATTTATCGAATCCTTCACGGATGCGGCGGAGAGCCATCCCACTCGTAATAATTCGGCATGGGGACTGCATGACAGTGCATAAATCCCGGCGGGTACTCCGAAAAAGTCCTTCCTGGTCGTGTACATGTGAAGCTTCCCACCACTCGTATCATCCCACTCCACAACCCGCCCAAGCTGAGGTTGTGTCGTCCACATGCCATAGTGCCCCCTTCGCGGGAGAAACCTACTCCTCAGTGGGAGTGAGTTATATGACTGGTAGGATGAGAACTTTCACAGTTCGAAACTGCACTCTGCTCCTTTTATCTGCCTCTCTCGTATTGTACACTGGTGCCCACTCCGCTGGCCCGGTGGTCCAATTCTGATCTTAGGAGAAGGGTGCCCGACGGACGAGCAAGTACATGGTGGGCAGATCTCAAACAAATGCGAGTCTTTCAGTTCTCATTCAAAGTCTAACGATTCAGGGTTTGGAGGCACTCTAACATCTTCCGGTCCCTGGCAAGGGAACCAGCTCCCGATGATGCCAGCCTTTTAGAGTCCAGCAATCCGGACAAGTACGCGTGATTTTGCTTTATCTAGTAAAGATTTCATTCTGCGATGCGTTTGCCGCCGCACAAATCCAGGAGGTTCAACCGTACATATGGTCGGTCCATCATCTCGCCATTCTTTTCCCATCGATTTTTTTTTGCTTTCGCCGGTTCACGGGATAGGCGCTACACTTCTACCACGAAGGTCGGATTACGATTGATTCATCCCCAAACTGGAAGACGACAGAACATAAAAGAAAGTAACTGCCCATCGTAACTCACCACTGGCAGTGTCATTGCCACTCAGAGACTGCGCCATGCGACTCGCTAGCCTCGCCGCCATGCTCAGCCTTGCTACCCCCGCTCTCTTCCAAAACCCATCTCGCAAAGTCAGTAGAGGTCAAGACACGTACCCACTGTGGTATGATGCCTTGTACGACGGGGGACAGACCTCCCTCGACACTGTAGCCTGCTCAAACGGGCAGAACTATGGTCTAGAGGCTCGCGGGTATAGCACTTTTTCCCAGCTTCCTACGTTCCCAGCTATCGGAGGAATACCGATGCTAGACGGCTGGGACTCACCTAACTGCGGCACCTGCTGGCTGCTCACGTATACCGACCTCGTTGGAAATTCCCGTAGCATCTCTTTCACGGCCATTGACAGTGGCAACTCGGACGGCTTCACTATCTCGATGGAGAGCATGAATTACCTTACTGGCGGTAGCGCTCTGACGCTCGACGGTGTCACAATCGACGTTGCGCAGGTGTTAAGCAGCGACTGCGGGTTGTAAAGGAAGCTATCGCATGTACACACGAGGACATATGCTGATCAATCATGCGGGACAGGTTTCCGGGCAAGGTGCCATGTCCATAGACGCTCGAGCTCTTCCGTTTTGTTGTTTTACGTTCAGTATATTCTCCACGTATGATCATCTTTTGATCGGATACCACTGCCACTTCTTTGGGAATACTTCTACGGACCCAACACGTTGAAATAGAGGACCACTTTTCTATCGACCAACCACGTACATGATAAGTTCATGCTCCTTCCCAGTAGCGTTTCGAGGGCAGGGGTACCCATCATAGATTCATAGTGCATGGTTGTCCGGTCAATGTGCTTTGACCCATAAAGCTAGAGAATGGGAAAGCATCCGTGCCTGCTGTGTGGAGTGAACGCACTCCCGGACGGTGGTAAACTCCGGTACCGTCATCTACATCAACAGGATGCCTGAAATATTTATAGGTATATGTCCTATGAGTGACCATGCCTGTCGCATGGGGTCAGCGGATACCGAACGTCGCGCACGTCCGAATGTCGACATGTGAACGTTCGACTATACATCGGGCGTCAATTCTTTATCGACGAGGACGAGTCGCCGGTCCGACACCAACACTCACCGAATGCGTCTAAGCATGCGCCCAAACTGTGTGGCATGAAGAAGATATGGGATTGAGCGTGGTGTCTGCCGAGACGATAGTAGGTGTGGAACGAAAGAGGGGGCAACGGACCAGCCCTTTTATACAGTGCGATCGGACATCACCGGTAACGCAAGTACTTCAAGTTGCTGTAGCACTCCAGTACAAGTACAGTGGCAGACGGTCAGGATTGCTGTGAGGGCAGTGTGTGTGAAAGCGTACGGACGCGGGTTATCCCAATTGCTGTCGTGAATCGCATTGGGTATGCAGGTGGCTCTCCCTGACCACCACTTCGACACGAAACTTGCTACTTCCTACTAAGGTCTCTTTATCGCGCCTGAGGACATGGGTGAGATAGTTGCGATCATTCGACAGCATGGCAGGTGGAAGACGTCAATTTATGACTAGAGTGATAAACAAGAAATAGAGTTTACTAGGGTTGTCACGTGGACCGAGAGTCGGCGGCTAGTAGGGCAGGCCAATGTTGGGTGGTATATGGTATAGCTGATAACACGTCCCTGAACGGTCCTTGAGAACGATCGCGTAACCCATATCCATGAGTGCAAATCATAAACACAGTCGATCGCAGTGCAAACTTCACCTTATCAAAAAAAATTTACAAATGAAAAATGAACACATGCCTAGAGACCAGCACTGGTTGATTGACAGCTGATTCCTCTCGTCATGCATTCTGTTATCTATCGCAAGTCAGATGAGCATCACAGCATCGAGGAAGAAGCCCCTTTTCTATCACCAGACCCGTTTCATGGAAACGTGGTCAAGATACATGGGCGTCCGTTTGTTTCTTCCGATGTTCCAGGGCCTATCGTTATGCTGTTCGTGTGTAGATCAAAACGTTCCAAATCACGCATGCGCTGTGGGGTGCTATTGCGTACGCAAGGTGACTGATCAAGTGGTTGAATGAAGAAGAGGAGGCCTAGGACAGGTGACCTCCGGCGATGATGCGCCCGGCGGCGTGACTTGTCTGGTGAGCCAGTCAGGTGAGCATAGTTGACGAGACGATGGCGATGCGTCCAAGGATGATAAAGATGGGATGGACGATTGTGCGACTCACCTCTCCCTCCTCTTTTCCGTCCACTACTTCGCCAACTTCTTGTCCAGCGCGCGGCCTTTGTAAACGGATCCTCCAGCGACGAGCATCATGGGACGACCGATAGCAGCCGCCGGAACATGCAATCTGAGACGACAGCCCCCTTCCAAAGAAACGTCTCCCACCATTCATCCCAACTCAAACCTTCGTCCTCGCCGTCGCAAGGCACTCGCAGTTCAAACGGTTGCATTTTCAAATCGGAGTCGATGGCGATGAGACTTGAAACGATGCATGGATGGCATGGAGCGTCATGGCGAACTCTGGTGAGTTCCAACAACAACGACTGTATGCTCCAAACTGGTGACGCATGCGGTTCGATCGTAACCCCCGCCGCGGACGTGTATGATGTGACATATGACGCTCTGCGTGCCAGCTCACCGGCGCAGAGTCACTGCATGACGCATGCGCGCACATGGACGACTCCTTGTCACGTCGCTGTCAACGTCGTCCGCAACATTGTCTGGGGATTTTCGTATATTTTCAAAACCCCGCAGTGTCTGGGGTCCGCCGGATAATGGTAACAGCATCCTCGACGACCGTTGTCGGGGAGTGCGTTCGTCTCAGTCGAGATCACTCCACAGGCGCATTCGTGCTGGTCGTACGACCTGTGTTCGTGCGTCCCCATTGGGCTCAACATCATGTCGAATATGGTGGTCATTTCGTCCGCAATCCTACCAATCTGCCAAACGCCGCACTTGCACCCTCTTCATGGTACTGGTCGTCGTTGACGACCGCAGAAGCCGGTTCATATATTCAACTCCACGGTATGAAATGATAACAATTCTTTGTCCCCGATAGGCTATAGGACGTCGAATGTTTGTAAGACGACATGTGTGGATTCCAAGCACGTTCATCATGATGCTGGCGAGAATCCTCGTTCTGCATACGATGTTTTCTCAGCGTCTACCTACGGTCTGTTCTCTCAACTCCGGCGTACATGTCCACTTGCAGGAATGTGCACTGGCCATTGAGAAGGAGCGGCGAAGATTACGTCAAGATGAAGTTGTACAAGCCAACAATACACCCTCTGGGAAAAGCGGGGCTCGGACACTCATCTTATTTTTTTCTCAGTTTGCGACCAACTCATCAGTGTTTCGGCATCATCGCCACGAAATCAACGCTATCACGTTCGTTATCGCATTCTATTCAGAACCCCCCTTTTTTAGGGGGCGCAATTAGGAACCCCCAAGCTGTCGCCTCCCCCTCTCGCTCTCACGTTCAATTGGTGGCGAACCAATCGCGGACTAGATTGGTGAAACTTTCGTTCAAGGTGCGTCCAAGGATACCTACCACATTCGGCGCAGATATGCCATCGATGTGTGTCTTTCGCCCAAGATAGAAGGGCAAGGGTCCGCCACCTCGGACGCGCTGACGCGTCGTCTCCTACGCACCTCCACACGTCTATATTTCGCCGACGTCTGGATAGGCCAGCGCGTTTCCTTCGCACGTCCCATCGGACGGCATTGTCGACATCGTATCAGATATGCGCCCCCACCCCCATCCCGCGCCGCATCACTGATGTACGAGCACACACGCATACAATTGCGACCACAGCTTCTTTACGCCGTGCCTTGTCATGTACCCGCCTTCGGGGATGTGGCTGTCTCCTGTCGCGCTGCGCTGCGCTTGAAAGCCTTCTTTTTACGTATTCAGGGGGTTCGACGACCACACGGCTCGGATCTGTTCACTATCGGCGGTTCGTTGGGCAAATTTCCCTCTCTCTCTCCCTCGCACAGCGTGATATATCACCCATATCTATATCCGTATATCCGTCTCCATCGTCGAATGATATGGATGGACTGGTGTGTATCACTCGCTTTATGACCGGGTTATCCCAACGGTGGTAGGACGACGATCGCGACGGAACTGGAACCGGGCCGTACACTCGACACGCCTCATCCAACTTCCAGTTTCAGTATCCCCCCAACCTCCATGCATGGTCGGAGTACGACGACGAGCAATACATATTGTAAGGGCAGTGCCGGGGACATGAATCGATGCCGATACGCACACCCATTTACTTTTAGCCTTCCCCATGCGCGACAGCTGCTCCTCACCACAACTTTGGGTTTGCACGTCCAAACTTTCCATTGCGTCGGGTTGAGTGTTTACGTCAGTTCTTGGAACTCGGAAGCGTACGCCCCCGCGTCCATATGGTGCGACTGGCAAATGTGTTTCTCTGTTGTGTGTTTTTAGATCGCTACAGAGGTGCGTCGTGACGCTTGAGCTTCACGGTTTCAGTGTATAACGTATGTACGTACGTATTTGTTTACATACGCATACGTATTGGCCGTCGGTCGGTTCCGTCAAGGGCAGGACGTATACCAAACGTGTCTCTTGCGGAAAGGCGCTGTGTAACACGGTAGGACGACGACGATCATTGCCGGGATGTGCCGCCCACCTGGGTGAAAACGATGCTTTCATATACAGATTTGATTTATCGACAGCATCGGGAACGAGGAATACCCCAAAGCGTGTCCGTGGCAAATAAAAACCGTGACGTCCGGGCTGGATATGGGTAGAATGGATCATCGACGTGCGTGCGTGGGGGTGGAGCATTTGGGAGATGCCAGGCACGTTGGGGAGGGAACATGACGGGGGAACTTGTGGGCGGTGATCATGATGGGGGTGATCATCGGTGGTGATATGTGGCCATGGGGTTGTCCTGAATACATGGCGTTGGCCGGGTACCTCGCGTGGGTGTGTGTCCGGGGAAACCGTTCGACGCCGTCAAGCATCTTCGTCATCAAGCCAAGCACGCAGACACGACTCTACGCGTCGCCCGTCCCACCGCATCGCACACGGGCAGCCGTACAAGGCGTGCCCAACTACTATCTGAAGAAGTCTCGCTGACGAAACAGACGGCCATATCTCATCCTCGGATTATTGTTTTGTTTTGTTATTCACACCCACGCCCCTGTCAGGAAAATAAAAGCGGCTGGCCGCGAAGCACAAGGTTAAAATAGAGTCCTTGGTCCGGTACGATGCGCCGAACCCATAGTAGACTACCACCTTGATATGTCATCGTAGCGTTTGAGGAACCAAAGTTTCACGTCGAGGGATGAAACGATGTTTTTTTTTTCTTCTGAGCGGTCGCACGCTGTATGTGTTCGATGGCACGTACATATACAACAAACATGCGTTTACCAGGGGGTGCGGTGTCGTCGCGGGCGGCATGCGTACTACCTGCGACGCGGAGCCAGAGGTCGCATTTCATCAACGGTTCCTCAAGCTAGTTTGTTTAAAATGTATGCCATCAGATCTAGAGTTATGAACCGAGGTGCGATCGTGCTTGGCGACGCAACGGCGCGGTCGCATTTGCTCTCACCGCAGGTGGCGGGCCGTTCCGGGCCGTGCGTGGGTGCGAACGGAGACAGGTCGCAGGTCGAGATGCCTTCCATTCCTGCACGGAATTCAGACGTTCATGTCGGATATGAAGGACGCGTTTGTTATATTTCTGGTCGTGCTTAGCTGGGCGGTAGAATGTTCGCCCGCGGATATGGGCGTATCGAATCCAGGCTCGAGTCAGGAAGCTTGGCCTGCCTGAGAGTTCGACGGTTGGACGCGAGCGTTTCTGTTTCTGTTTTTGTTTTCCCTTGGTTCTGGGCCACAGTGCGAGATCTAGTATGGGTGGGGCCTGGGCCTGATGTGCGATTAGACACACATAACCTATACGGTACCGTTTCCATTGCACTGCGCAACCGGATGAAGCGTTTAGCCGGCTCGCCACCGAAGCAGGGGGCGGGCGAATTATTTGAATGCAGTGATGCCTGTTTATATCCTGGGTCGGCATCATGAGGCCACTCGACATCGGTCGTATGTTGGCGGGTTTCTGTTTCTGGAACGCGCGATCTGTTTTGCATTTGTGGAATGCGTGGGGTCGCCGACGTTGAGTTCCTGAATGGAGATGGGAAAACGGACATATATATGTTGTTGCGCCGGTCCTCGTCAAGAGAGCTGACGGCTTTTTTCCGGGTTACACGGATGGAAACTACTCAACTCACAAGAGAAGAAGGGAGAGTTGTTCGACTTCGATTGCGTCCAGAAATGTGGGGAAAATAAATAGGAGTAAATAGACGTGCCTGAAAATTCCCATAGCCGGACCGAAGACCCCGAAAGATATTTTATTTGAGTTGCAGCTTGGTTCATTGAATCGCTCGTTAATATTTTTTTTCTTTTTCTTTTTTCTTTTCTTTTTTTTTTTTTTCTTTCGATGGCATATCCCCCGCTCGTCAGACAAGATGGCTTCCAGTTGCCATCTCCTACGCACACTGCTTCCCCGAATTCTACACCAGAAGACGACCGCGACGACCAGCTCTTCATGCCCCACAACATCTCCTATCTACCTGAGCCGTTCCGCAAATTCCCTGCCCAGGCAATCGCATCTCACCCCCAGCAGCCGATCGACTTCGCGGACGAGCTCGCCAATCTTATCGATCCACCCCACGTTTCCTCGCACGAACGATCCACCCACTCTCGTTCACCCAACGCAGAGACCTACAGACACAACATATTCGACATATCCGCACCGACCCCAGCTCAGCAACACCACCAACAGGATATCTACCAGACCGACTATGCTCACTTCAACTCGACCCTCCCCGCTCTCAACTCCTCCATGCGCTACGAGCCACACCCAGATCCGGTCGCTCCATTCCAGTACAGACAGACACCATCTCCTACCCATCGCTCTCGCTCTCGTTCCCGTGCCCCTTCCGTTGGCCCAACGAGATCCGCCCGTCGCGATCGTCGTGCAAACTCCATGTCCTCGCACGTATCTAGCACAAGTCCTCCGCCCCGTCCCCACCCCCACGCAATTGTCATCCCCGGCCGCGGAAACGCCATGGGTGGCTTCTTTGTCCCAAACGGTGCCAGTGCTCCCTCGGACTACAATCTCCCCACCCCAGATT
>JBBPLG010000301.1:0-27635 GCA_038089695.1 Xanthoconium separans | reverse complement strand
TTCACAAGCACAGGTGGTGGTATTGTACCCCAAGGCGATGATGACACAGGCAGCCAGCCCCAAAACCTACTTGGTAAATTTACAATCCCATTTATTTCTGTTTCTGCTCATAGTTTCATGCAGAGGACGTCCTTCGCATCTTCCCATATTATAAGGATCTCAACTCCATCTGGAATGGCATTCCCTCATTTGATCCCCAGCTCGTATCATCAAGGCCAAATGCTGATCACACAGCAAGTCTCCTCAATGTCATTGCTCCCAGGTCAAATACCAACACATTGCCTGGTGAGGACAGTCCTGGGATCCTGGATGTTGATGAGCAGGTAGACGCAGTAGCTGCTGGACAAGCTGCTGATGCGGAGGATGTGGTAGCTGCTGGACAAGCCGTTGATATAGAGGATGTGGTGATGAATGATGCAGAATGGGGCGAGGATGTTATGAATGAGGAATTGGAGCCTCCTAGGGTTCATCATCGTTGTGATCATCTATACTGACTAACAGGCTGTTGAAACAGGGTTTTCTGCCACAGACATCAGCTCCCTTTTGTGAACAAGTGTCTCTCTCGAAGTTCAAAGGCAAGATGCCCCTCTGAGAGGGACGCAGCGTGTTTACAAGGCACAGCCCATATCCTCGTTCACCTAACTCAGCATCTTCCTCTTCCAAGCAGTCTAGCTTGGCTGGAAGCCCTTTCTCCTCCACAAAGATGTCAACAGCTTCAACGCCTAGCAGCTGTCACAAGCACGCACCCGTCATCGTTGATCAAATGTGGTGGCAGAGAAGTGATCAAAGTCAAGGACCCAAAGGTTCGTATCCCTACTTCGCACTTAATACAACCTGCGCGGCGGCCTGCTGGCAGTGTTATCGATATAGATTAGTCCTCATGCTCCATCACCAGCACCTCATGGCTCGTTTTTGGTGCTTTAATTTGTCTGCCATCATGCCTTGCGGGTTCATCCTCTGTAAACGACTCGGACGACGTCGCGCCGTTATTCCTGCACACTGGAGAGGGACGAACAAGTTGAACTGTGGCAGCCAAGCTACTGACAAAAAGGTATCAACTAGCTTGAATGACATGGGAGTACTGATTACGCAGCCTAGACTCGGGTGCTCTGCCAGAACCCCTTGAGGTCCGAGGAGCAGAAACCACATGTCGAATGATCAAAACAAGTATATCTGCACTTGGCTATGTACATCGGATGACCACATACGATGGTAACTAAGTGCCGGATGAGTCATCGTGGCAAGTAACATCAGATTCAGTCACAGCCGAGTCTACAAGTCGCAGAGTATGCGAAAAGTAAAGAAACACAAGGGCCCCATTATCAGAGTACGTCCAACACCCGCACGTCCTCCGCCAACTTGTTCAACACCGCCGGCGTCCCCTCCCTCACCTGCACGCTGATCAACCCCCCCGTAGCGACTCGCGTGTACGCCGCTACGTTGCCCAAGTTGGGCGTGAGCAACAACGCACCAAACGGTTGCCTCAGGCGTGCGATGAATCGGAGCGCGCGGGTTTGCTTGTCCGCTTGGGAGAGGAACGAAGGCGGGCGGAGAGAGGTGGCATCTACAGGGCGCCTGGGGGTGCCGCCGGTCCAGTCACCAAACGAGAGCCCAAAGCGGGGAAAGAACCTAGTCGCTCGTGTCTGGGGGCTTGACGAGCTTGACGAGCTTGACGGGGTGTTGGAAGACGCGGGCAACGATCGCACATCAATCATCGACGAAGAAGCTTGACTTATGGAGCGTTCTTCAGGCAGAGTCTGTATGACACTTCCAACAGGCTGACGGTCGAGGAGAAAGTCGATCCAAGGGTGGACGAGGTACAAGGAATGTAATCGGGAGAGATCCTCTGCGGTAGTTATCTCCACGACTCCGAGTGTATCTGTCTGTGCACGGAAAACGCGTTGCGACGACCCGCCCTGAGACACAGACAACGCCCCGAGTTTGAAAACGATGCAGGGAAGTTTCATCCGTTGTCCTGCGAACAACGGCACAGGGAGGTCGTTGAGTCGGTCGTACAGTTTTGTGACCGAGGCGAGCGTGGCTGAGGATACGCGTGATCCGGAAGTGGATGGCGTTGTTTCAGTGCCCGCGATAGAGACTGGGATGTGGGAGGTTTCCAATTCTTTAAACGCAATGATGCTAGCCGGAAGGAAACTGTTGAAGCTGCCGGATCTTCCAGTCCATGCAAGTATACTTGTATCACCAGAACTCGTGAGGAGCTGTGCCAACAACCGTCCAAGCGCCTGGTCCCCCTCGCCATATACGACTGGCAAGGACATTGAGAATATCCCAAGTAAAGAGTAGGCAGCGTCTTCCACAAAGGTCGTCTGCCGTGTCGATGCTAGACAAAGCTTCTCCCTGATGTCGTCCAAGCCTGGACGGAGTGCCGTCAGGGCTTGCGCCGAGACTCCTGTCGCCTCCTCCATTTCCGAGAGAATCTCGGGTGACTCCTTGTGGTTGGGAATGTCGAGGTCCATGTAGAGCGTCCAGTCATCACGGTAGAACCGGACCACCTTGGAGGCATGGTACTCCTGGAATGTCCACGCGCGCGTGTTCCAAACGCTCCTCACGAGATCACCGCGTCGCGATGGTGAGCGGACGCCACGGAGCAAAACGAGAGTCAGAGCGGAACCTTGGTACCATTTGAACATAGAAACCAGGGCCTCTTGGAGAACAAAGTGATCCGCCTTGTTGATACAACATGTATCGCTCCAAGCCCAATGCAGCCCTGCATCCCGCACGATCTTGCAAAACATCTTGAGTTTGTTGTGAGTATGAGACTCTTCCAGGTCATGGACCGCGATGCGAACAACTTCATCAAACAGAGGTTCGTTTTCTTCCCACTTGTGTGAGAACATGGCATAACGATAGTACTCGGTTACCTCGTGCTCGATGCGGGCGTGGTCGATGTATGTCGTCATGGAAGAGATCAGTTTGTTAAACGCGGGGAGCAACTCGAATGACACTGCTTGTTCTGTTTTATCGAGAAGCCGGCCAGAGGTGGTGTTGATGAGTACACGTGGCGAGTCGCAAATGGCATCATGAATGGCCTTTCGAACCACTCCTCTTGTGTCCGCAGGATTTGTGTACTGGGAGTGAAGCCCTGGTGGGCAAGGTCAGCATACAAACCTAACCACGATGTCAAAACACTCACTACAAATCTCCGGGTCAGACGACTGCGCAATCTTTGAGAGCATTGCCTCGAATGCCTGGATCGCATTTTCGTAGTCCCCAGCCTGGTGTAAAGCGGCATGTTTTCGCTCATAACCCCATGGGATTACCGGGTCGAGCGCAATCACCTACTGATGATTAATTAACAAGTCTTCGTCTGAGCGAGAGTAACACACGATGTCCGCGTCATTTAGCGCTTCCGCCCACAAACCATTGGCCAAGTACGCTTTACTTCGCTTAATGAATAGACCTTGTGGTGTTTCAGGATCGAGAGACAGTGAAGCCGAATACAGGGAAATTGCTTCGCCATAACATTGAGCGTTCATCGCGATATCTCCAAGGTCTTCTAGCTTCCCGCAACAACGAGACTTGAATTCTGACTGGATAATCACATGGATCCTTGCATCGTAGACGGGAGTCCTCACCGAGGATCCAATTCATCTCCTTCCTTTGCACGTCTTTTGCTAATTCGTTCACCATTCCATGAAAACACTCGGTCGCATCTATGACGCGCTCCATCAGTTCCAGATGCTCGCATACAGCCCTATAAATCGTGAATCTTGGGAGAGTGAACTTCGAACCACGAAGGTCAGATCCACAGGACAAAGCAGAGAAAAAAAGAGTGATACTTACGTTCACAGCAAAAATCAAAGCGTCTTTCCAGGAGGAACCTGTCAATGTCGCTTTTGCCCACTCCTTTAGGAGTGTCGTAAGGATTGGTGAATCGACGGATATGTGACGACCCGGTGCTTTATGCTGTCGCGCTGCTTTTGCAACCACAGCGCTGTCATTTTGAGGGCTGGAAAGACATCGGCGGGTAAAATCTGTGCAAGTGTCAAAGTAAATACATGAACTAGGTGATATTAACTTACCGGAAATCCATTTGATGACCGCCCCACCCACTTCGCCCACCTCATCAAATGCATTCACCATATCGAGAAGAGAAATGCTCGCATTCATTGTGCGGCCTGATGCATAAAGTGCTTCACAAAGTCGCTGTCTAATCGTGAGGTCGAGATCATCAAATTTCCACCCGAATATCTGTTATCATCAATCAAAATTTTTAGACGCATTGTATCTTATCGTTACAAGGCCTACCAATGAGATGACCGAGAGAGAGGGACTCGAGTGATAACGTAGTTGAGATTGGGCACGCTCAAACGATCGTATCGCACCCTCATAGTCGCCGCGTTCCATGCGCGAGCTTCCTTGTAGAAGATACATGTATGACTTTAGAGGTGTCAGTTCTGATATCGTGGTAAGAGTCCGTGTACTTGCCTGAACCACATAGCATATCGAGTTGAAACGGACTCTAGCTATGAGGTCATCTACGCGCGAGATCGCGTCGATATGCTCTCCATCCATAAACACAATGATGGCCTAAGCGACATCAGTATCTCGGAAACGCTAGAGTGTGAAACAATGTGAACCTTGATTAAAAGGAGGAAGCTAACGTGAGATGAATGAAACTGCTCGAATGCGATGTCGAACGCTCGGTAGCATTTGTTCCTTTCTCCTTTACCGACAAGGGCTACACTCTTTGCGATGTAGCCAATGACGGACGGCTGAACTTCGAGGGCCTGGGTACAAATTGACATCAACTTTCGGTGGGTAAGGGCACGGAAGAGTACCTTTTCGGCGTCGGCGAGCGCTGCATCCCACTTTCGCAGACGAGTACGCACCAGCGCGCGGCTAGCGAGTGCATGATGGTTAGGGTTCTCAGACGTCGTAGTCAACGACGCCTCCGCATTTTCGAGCTGATCGTGCTGCCATAAAGTCAGCGCAGCTTCGTTAATACGGATATCTGGTTCCTGGAAAGTGGGGTGTAGGCGAGACAATGGGATTGAATTCTATGCAGAAAGACCATCTTGCTCAGATAAACCACAATTCACGAGCCACGACACTCACAGAGATTCGGGACAAACTTTTGACGGTGATTTTCCCGCCATCTCCACCAATTGCGAGAAACTGGTCATCGGGAGAGAGTGCGATGGAAAATATGCTTTGAGGGTGTTGGATGAGGCCGAGCTGGGTGTGGGTCGACGTGTCCCAGAACGCGACGGTATCGTTAGTCGAGTACGCGATGAATTCGGCACGCTTTGATAGAGCAATGCACGAGGTTTCGTCGCTGGAAACCGGCCATTCGGAGACTAGGAACCCGGTGGACGCTTCGAGCTGCTTGAGTTTGCCATCAGACACGATCCAAAGGTGCTCGTTGGCCCAAATGAGACCGGTGTTGTACGACGGGATGACCGTCACTGGGATATCGAGGAGCAGCCGACCGTCGCTGCTGTCGCGGATCTGAACAGACTTGCGTGTGGCCGTCGCGATTCGGTCACCGTGCGGCGAGTACTTGGCTGCGATGACCGACCGACGCTCGTGGTCGAGCTTGAGCACCCGTTTGCGCGCTGCGACGTCCCACACGGTGGCCGCGCCGTTTTTCGATGCCACGACGAGCCGCGTCGAGTCGGGCGAGAAATCGACGCCGACGACGTAGCTGCCCTCCTTGTGCGCGAATATTTTTTCGTGCGTCGCCGTGTCCCATACGATCGCCTCGCCCCATGCTGTGCCCGCCGCGACCCGTCGACCGTCCTTGGACACCGCAGAGACAGTGACGCCAGGCGCTTCCATGACTGCCTTTTGTTCGCCATCTTCCACTCGCCACATTCGAACGCCATCACCGCTGCCTATGAGTTGTTTGCCGTTCGCTGCAAATGCCACACCACGTATTCCACTACCAACATCGATTTCGACAAGCGACGAATGTTCTTGTATCAAAAGTCAGCACAAGCACCGTTCCGTCTTGGTGGCACGTACTGGGCATCGTTGCGCTTTAACTTGAACGACAGAGTTGGACCAACGCTTGCCCTGCTGTGTGTATGTACGCCCTCTCACAATTGACAAACGTGCCTGTTTATTAATATAAACCAGTGCATTTCCGCCCCTTGCAGTGTTTTCGGCGCTCACTTACCCCCCCATGAAAACACGCCATTGTCGGATGGATGCGCGTGAAAGGTTGAATTGGCAGACGTTGTCCGAGGCAGTACACGGAGCGGGAAGTAAGTCCAATCGTTGATAAATTAACGATGCCCATGCAATAACTATGCAGGCCAGTTGAGATACGACGACTCCATGGCATAATGCAACGTGTCCAAGGCTCGACTGCACAATATTCACCACTTTCACGGCCAAGTGTCACACTCCCCATGACAACTTTCGACGAACCACAAACTTCGTCTCGTCTCTTCGTCGGGAGTGAGGCCAATTATGCGGCCTCCGCCATAAAAGTTGGTGATGGATGGGGTCAGACGGTGGTACGAGCTTGTTTCGCGCTTTGTGATCGGTGTTCGCAGATTGATGGATGCTTGCAGGACGATGGACGGACGTATTCTCCGGTGAGGGCTTGATGGAAGGCGTCGAGCCTTTGTCTCGTGTACCCTTCGACGTTGGAAATTAGCCTCACCCCCACTTTGGCTGACTACCCCACTTCCCAAACGTGTAAGACATTCGGTAAGAATGTTCCTTTTTTCGGTGCCCCCTTCCCGCGAATGACGGTTGCTTCGGGAAGGCTATCCAACGAAGCCATTACCCTGTGTAGACGCAACCTGTTTTTCATCTCGGGAATTTCACTTGGCCTAGCTCGTTATGTGAACCTGCTTCCCAGTGAGGTTTGGGGATATGACTGACCTTAACCAGCCACTCGTACGTGAATATTTGGATCCCCGATCACATTCGCTCAATAAGCTAGGATGGCCTAGACACTAGCAGTCAATCTAATCAGCAGGGGCACGTCGCTTCAATGTCGGGTGGCAGGATCTGTCAGACGCGATCACGACGTTTTGTCTCTTCAGAAAACGGATCCAGAGTTACTCGTTTGGAAGAGAGAAAGTTTTGAATGATGCGTCGTTGGACCGAGTAAGGGTCTCTCTTTGTCCTCGGCGTAGAATCACGTCGACGACCCATCCCCGTGTTCGGCGCAGAACCATCTGTCCGCCGCCATCCTGACAGTTGCTCAACCTAAACCCACCCGCTATAATCAAAAATCCTATATCCAATACATGTGATGTTACCAGGTCATGCTGTGGCGTCTTTATGTAAACTCTCGGTGCCGCTCAACCCCTGGGACATCCTTCCACCCCGTTGGTCCAGGCTCTGTGGCGCTGCGACTCGTTGCTTGGATTCATCTTACAACGACCCCAAAACCATCCAAACAACGACTCTACCATACCTTGTCACGTTCCTGGCCTCATTTCAGTTTGTCCGTACAGTCGAGACCTCGGACCGTACGCCGTACCACAGTATACCTTATCCGAACGATCTTCGTCGCCCTCTTTTCCTGATGACCAACATATTTGTCACCTACATGCGTCGCACCCAATGAGATCGGTCACATGGATGCATGCCGTATACTACACGTCCTTGATGACGCGCTGTTTGAAAGTCAGCAGTGCGATTGTGGCGCCTCCCTCCCTCTCTCTGCGACGATGGTCGTGCTACCTGCCTTGGATGGCGTATCATCATCCCCATCAAGCGCAGAAACGAGACCTAGGGGAAAGAATCCGCCACATGGTGCACCCCTGCAACCCGGCGCTGCGGCCCTCCCCTCATCCTTTCTTTGGACACCGTACGCCCATCCCATCACTTGGTCAGTGTCGGGCGACGTCTGGACCCCCCATCGGGTTATCAAATCACGACATGGTTCGTGATTCTCATGATAGATCCTATTACCATGATCATGATCGTTGCGAGCCAAGCAGGATCAGGGGTAATGCTCTTCGTCCCACGATGACCGAGGTTCTCCGCCGACGCAAGGGAGGTTGTCCCGTCTCTCGCTGTCGTGTGTATGTGTATCTACGACAAACGTTCGCCGGCAGCGCACACAGGGGATGGTCGTCGTACGACGGATCGATCGTGCTGTTCATTGGAGCAAGCACCGGACTCGGAACCGCCAATAGTCGTACCCGGACACATCAAAAGATCAACCATCCGAATGCAGACGTTCGGGTCACCATGCCAGGGACCGGGGACCGGGACCGGTCAAGGAGGGTCACGCGCACGAGGGGACACCCTTGAACTATCCACAAAAGGACCAAGGCGCGATGCGGTGCGATGCGATGCGATCTGGGAAAGAGGTTTGCCAAGACCCGCCAGCGCAGGCGCGCACGGCATAGGGGGAAAACGGTGCGGGGTCATGACGCGTCCGTTCTTGTACTTGGCGCGAGTGCTGAGCATACCTTTTATAAGAAAAACTTGATTGGGGATCCTCGTCCTTCTCGAAGCCTGGGATATATTGACAAGGGACTATTATTAGCGCCACCGGATGTGCTCCACCGGGGATGAAAACTACATCCGAAAGCGCTGTGACAAAAATGTATCAAGTGCGCAGCAACGAGGTAAAAAAAACATGCGGTGTCCAAGATGTACAGGATGCAAACAACGTAAAAACGGAAAAAAAAATGTGTAGAAAAATGGGCCGCAACATTCTACGGCTACAGGTTCCATCGTCTGAATCGTTAATTATTCAAGAAAGCAAACAAACAAAAAGGTATCGTTCAACTTGAAGGGGGTCTAGTATGCTTGATCATGACGACGTTCGTGCATCGTTCCATCACCGCGGATCCAGTTTCCCACTACTCCTCGCTCTTCTTTTTCGTTGCTTCTCTTCGGTTCTGTTTTTGGTTTTCATTGGGGTTGCCCTGACGGAAGACCGGTGGAAAGAGGGCTTTTTTTTAGAACAAAGGAACACATATAGGCGCGCCGAGTCCGAGCGTCCAACCCAGTCGATGTGATGCCAATGTTTTCCCTCGTCGGCGTCGTTAGAGCGCATGCTCGGCGATGTGACGCATAATCGTCAACGAAGCAAATATATCTAGGAAAAACGTTCTCAGCACACACGCAAGAGCCAATGTCGAACGCGCAAACGAGTCACACGAGCGACTCACCCATGCATAGATGTGAATACGCTTCGTAGATGGTCAAGGTGTTGCCCGAGACGCTGTACGCGGGGACGTTGTGCGGTCGGAGGTCGTAGTGCGCGATGATATAGTTGTCTTCAGAGAGACACTGTAGAAACGTGTGCATCGTCACGCGGGATGTGTGGTAAGGAGGGACTCGACCCACGTACCGACCACTCGTGATCGTCGATCGTCTTGTGTTGCCATCTATACTCCCGCCCATCGGATGCTTTGAATTTCCTCGAGAGCGAGCTGTACAGGAAACGCGTCACATGTACACGTGGACTCGAAATAGCGAGGGCGCACTCACCCCCCGAACAGTGCCGTTTTGCGAAGATAGTTGTTCATGGGAATAGACACGTTGGCCGCGGGTGGCTTGAGAAAGTGGATGGTGCCGAGCCCGAGGGAAGGGCCACCAAACTCGAGGACGACAGATGGGTGTCGTTCGAGATGGCGCATGTCGGCATGACGTGTAGATCGGCGGCCCATGGCATAGATGGCGAGGGTAGCGGGATTGCTGACATGTGGGTAAGGCGCGACGCGGATGAACATGCGGTCATAGATGTCATCGTAGTCGGAACCTTTGAGCTGTCCGGTACGGTCCTCAAAGGTAAAGGGCATTTGCTTGGGCCGCATAATGACGAGGACGGGAGGAGGTCAGTACACAGTAGAGAGGGAAGCAAGAGGTGGAATGAGATGGGGCCGGAAAAAACGTTGGGGACTGTGGTGATTCAAACCTTTTATATGCTGTGCCCGCAGGACTGCACACGGAGAGTGGACCAGGAAGGTCCCCTCCACATCCGGCGGAAGGGCGCAAGGTGACTGTCACTTTCGTCATTGTGAAAAGAAGTGACTATGAGGAATTCCTAGGCCATATCTGGGTCGCGGAGTTGCAAAGTTCCACATAGGCACAGGGCACAAATCAAGTATAAGGTCATGGGTACAAGTGACCTTGGAATGGACTTGATGTACGAGGTACCAAGTCGGGCTGTGTGTGGACAGCTGGAACGAAGAGTCAACGCCATAGGGACAGTGGGCGCCAACTGCCAGGATGGCGGTCCAGTGTTACGCGAGGAAGAGAGTCCGATGGCATTCCACGGATTGATCAGTTACGTGACGGATTGGCCCAAACTGGGCGTTCACAGATGTGATAAGGTGACTTGGATTCGGGAGGATGGGGCTAATGAATTGGGCAGGTCCTCGTACCCCTGCCAATGCTGCCCATTCAGGAGAGCCGACCAGACAGCGACTTTGGATGCCACGCCACTGGGCGAACGTGCGCCGCGCAACACTAACACAGAATATGAGCCAACTGTAGTGACTCACCCGCAGCAAACAACATGTTGTAGGAGACCGTGGGTGAATGTTACCCTGTTACCTTCCCAGGCTTGGCGTTTCAGATTGTTCGAGTACAGTACATACCTTGTGGTGGTAAAGCGTCCGTGCTCGGAACTGCTCACTGTGGGTGGGTGCTCGGGTGGTATGCCGCCCACACCATTGAGGCCGATATGAGTGCTCGGAGCAGCCTCGAGAATCGCTGGGTTCCTCGGAGAGCGACACTGTGGACGAGTAGCAAAACTAGCTTGCTCGTCACCATGTCATTCCCCGTTCAATATCCGAAAACTAGGTATGGAATGGTGGTATGGACGACTGACGTCGCGCTCCACAACAACCGTTTGCCACGCAATCGTTCCATTCTAGAGTACACGTGAGTAGGCACACAAATTATCGCAGTCGTCAGTTCGACCGCATTTTTGGTCGAGCGGATCCATCGGTTGTTACACCTGGAACCCACGAGGTCTGCTAGCACTCAACGGATCTAAAACAGGGAAGTTAATCTTACCACTCAACCCCAAACAGCCAGTGTCATGTCGTCAGCTGACCCAAGGGAAGAATACAATGTCGTATCAGGATTTTACATGCAAGCGGTCGACGAATTGGTGATGCGACATTCAAGCAATCATACGCACTACGACATTCGGCCACCATCAAATCCGCCATCTGCGCCAATTTGACTTGCAGAAGTTTTGGCATCCAAGAAAAGCTCGTTCATCTCCCCGATATCCTCCACCGCTATTTCGTTTCGACCAGCCAAGCCAGCTAGAATAGAAGCCGGTGCCAGTAGCTGAAGGGCGTATCTGTCCAATTCATAAGCATCACAAATCAATGACGTATGGAATCAAGATAACAAACCGCATCGATCCGCGGTCCCCTTCTTCGGCTAGTCGGTCGAGCACGCCTGGTCCTAGTTTCAATCCCTCCACGTTTGCGCGAAGTTGAACCACTTTTGCAATCTGCTCGCGGTTGTATCCATCTGTCTTCACGATAAGGCACCTGTACGAGGTGTAAGAAGCGTTGTCTTTACCTCACAAGTGCGCCCTACCGATCGAGCAGGTCGACTGGTACCCCGTGCGGAGAGACAACGTCCGTTGTTCCGCGTACGAGCGCGTTGCCTCTGTTGGTTGCAAGTATGACGGTAGGAGCCATTGGAGATTCGAGCAGAGAATTTAGATAGGTGAAACATTCGACGTCGAGCATATGGACCTGCACGAACGTAAGTAAGTTAGCAGCGAGTGCAATCGATCTATCCGCACCTCGTCAATGAACACCACGCCAGGGATGACTTCTGCGACACCCTGGTCAACATAGCCCTTGACCACCTTGTTCACCTCTCTACGGAGCTTATCTGTGACTTCTGTCCGACCACTTTTCATAAGGCTGCCCATCACGCTCATGATATCTTGTCCGCCTTGAGGCCGAGCATTTGCGGCATCCAGATCGCCAAGCGTAACGTCTTGAACGAGTTCTTTTCGCTTATGCACATCCCCTTTTGGTAGCGGAACGTAGGTCTCGGACTCGAGATCGTAAGACGACGCGTACGCGTCTGACCGACCAACTCGCTATGGACGATCAGTTGCTAGGACGCGTGAATATACCAAAGCCTCACCTTGACAGCTCCAGTGTTGGCCTCGACGTAAATGACATCACCGACGACGATTTTTTCTTTGAGGATGGCTTCGTATATTGTGGGGTCCAGCCGAAGCTGTTTTGTGCCCTTGACGGTTTTGAGGCCAACAACGACATGGGATACCGTTTTTCCATAACCACTCAGAGGGTTTTCGGATTCGGTGGGGGTTAGTTCCGTGACCTCTCCCTCGTACACTTCTTTTGTCTCTTTTATCCGGAGACCTGAATCGAAGGGTAAATAAGACACGAAATAAAACGCGAAAAAAAAAGGCTAAAAGCAAGAACGCAGACTCACCGATAGCTCTTCGAAACGCCTCTGCCAGGACCTCTGTCTTTTTCACTTCCGTGCTATACACCTCCGACCCCACCATCGGGCAAAACGGCACCTTGACCCCCAGCTCGTGCGATACCGCCAGCGCTAGGGCCGTTTTTCCCGTGCCAGGAGCACCGACGAGCAAGAGCGCACGCCCAGAGAACTTGCGCGACTTGATCAGGTCGACCACGACCCCGCATGCCTATTTTAACGTCAGGGCACGGAAAAGCGTGTATCCAGCATGGAAAGAAGCGTACCTCGCGTGCGTTGGCTTGGCCGACGAACCCAGCGCCTTCGAGCGCAGCGATGCCTTCGCCGTTGAGACCAAGGCCCTTGATGTGCGAGTGGGGCGCGATGCGGGACGAACGCGCTGTGGACGCTGCTGAGGGGGGCGGGAGGGCGTTGTGCGCGACGGGCGTCGACGCGGACGGGGTCGTCGTCGCTTTCATGTTTACAATTCGAACGCGTTGGCAAAAACGTTCATTAGGGTAGTACAGATTACGTCAGCTTCCCTCCAGGTCCCTTACTACTACAAGGTATTAAGTATCTAGGTAATTAAGTTGTCACCCTCATCGCAACTGACTTGCATTCAATCCAGGGTTATTTTGTTCGTGATTTGGGCGGATACACATTCACCCCCAAAGAAGTGGCAAAAACACGGTCTCAGTTGTCACTCTGCCAGTGCTTGCCGCAACCGAGCTGCCGTTTGAAACGTGTCAATAAATTACTGGCAGCCTCCAGGGTGTTGCTAAATTCCTCCTCGCGGGCCAAGCGACTCGAGGCCGCGCAGGCAAGCGCAACCGATCTTTAATTAATCTCATATGTCAACTCACAGATCCCCGCAACTTAGTACTTCGCCCAGCCAACGCGACCTACATGATGCACACAAGACTCACAACGCATGTCACGGTACGTCCGATCTATCATACAAACTGCCATGGTGTAAATTAAACGTTATCATTATATAATTCCCTGGGAGGCATTCTCACTGTCAAGAACGAGTACTTACTTTGCTACTGGCTCGCCGGGATCTAGGCGGACATACTAATTGATCTCAGACACGCGTACTTATGACTGACACAAGTGTCCGTTACATACTCGCGACTGCCGGACCGACATGGACATGACTGCCGACGAAATTGTTATAACAGGTAACGCCGTCTCATCTCAATTGTTCCAAGTGACCACGCCCTTGGAGTTGAATGGCTTCTCCCACATCCCAACCACGTCCCAACCACACCAACGATCGTGACCATTTCGACGCGGTAAACGAGTCTACTCCACTCCTACCTGGCGGGGACGAGGAAGCCGTCTCCTTCGCCAGGCAGCCACCGACCCCTCTTCCGAAAGCCCAACTCGCTGCTCTCTGCGCAGTGCGCATCGTCGACCCCATCGCTTACCAGCAAATATTTCCCTATGTCAACCAGTTCCTAGCTGACTTACGCGTCGCTGAGCCAGAACGAGTTGGCTTTTATAGTGGATTGGTCGTACGTATGCGCTATTCGGATGCGGGACCGTCGCTTCTGACATGCGAAATTACGATGGACCAATGATAGGAGAGCGCTTACTCATTCGCCCAAGTATGTTCGATGTACCAGCTGGGAAGGATATCAGGTCGGTAACGCACTATTGAG
The DNA here is from genome assembly GCA_038089695.1 of Xanthoconium separans. NCBI lineage: Eukaryota > Fungi > Basidiomycota > Agaricomycetes > Boletales > Boletaceae > Xanthoconium > Xanthoconium separans. The sequence continues at coordinate 13,596 of JBBPLG010000301.1, read as the reverse complement.
CCACTTGTGTCACATAACCTAACTATATGCGGCCGACAAGACGTCACTGGCCGACGTCCTGTCGTCTTGAGTGGTCTTGCTGGCATTGCTGCCGCGACCACCTCGTTTGGGATGTCTACATCGTTTACGGGCATTGTGGCGTCCAGATTTTTTGGTCCGTATTCTGCCCTTGCACCGCTCGCTCGTTTATATCTGACGACGACACCTAGGCGGATTAGTCGCAGCAAACGAGGCTGTAATCCACTCGATCCTCGCAGAGATCACAGACGACACCAATCAGGACCTCGCAGTGTCCGTCTACTTCCTCACATGGCCAATAGGCACGATTATTGGGTTCGTCTCTCCTTTGTATGTCCGTGTATAAGTTGGGCTAGATCGGGGTGCGTTACGTAGACCGTTCATTGGCGGGACGCTAGCGAACGCCGCGACGCGATACCCACGGTACTTCTCCTGGAACGTCTTTACGGAGTATCCCTATCTCCCCCCTTGTATTGCCACTGCTGCCTGTGCACTTGTAAGTGCGGTCGTGGGATTTACGCTCGTTAAAGAGGTACGGATTGAACACACGGAGAGAGGTTGCACTCACGAGCCTTTCCTTTCCATAGACGCTTTCGAGCAAGCGAAATGGTGCTACGCCTGCTTCATCTGATGCGGGCTCACAGATAAAGTTAGATTCCAACGAACCTAAAGCTGTCAAGGTTACCGAGCTTCTCTCGATGCCAGCCATACGCGCACTGATCCTCTCCGGATTTGCACTGAGCTTCCTGAGCCTCGGCTTCGACGTCGTGTTTACACTCTTTTGCTATACCCCTATCAATGCAGGCGGTTTGCAACTCGATGTAAGTCGTCCTGCCCAAGTCCATTCAGTCTGTCCAGAGTGTGATGCCCTTTTCAACAGCCCTCGACGATCGGAAACGTCTTGTCTTCCGCGGGGACGCTCGCGGTCCTCCTCCGGTTCTTCGCCATGCCCTACATTCTACGCCGTTTCGACTACGCCAAGACGTACTGCGCCTGCATGTACATCTGGGCAGTCGCGTTCGGCTTCCTCCCGTTCCTCAACGTTCTTGCGCGCACAATTGCGTCCCGTCCCAGCGCCGACGCTGTCTCCGCGCCGTCCATGCTCATCTGGACAGGCCTTGTCGCGCTCCTCGCGCTCTCCAAGATTGGGGCTATCCCGAACAGCCTGAGCATGCTGCTCGTCAAGAAGTATGCGCCGTCGCCGGCGTCGCTTGGGCGGAGTAACGGGCTCGTATTGTTGGCCATGTGCGCGGGGCGCGCAGTCGCACCGGTCCTTGTGAGCACGCTGTTTACGGAGGTGAATGGGATGGAGTGGGTGAGGACGCGGCAGGTGGGGTGGGTGTGGGCGGTGGGGATGGTCGTCGTGGCTCTTGCTGGCGCGAGGGTGACGAGGGAGATTGGGTCGATGAGAAGACAGTGAGGGACGGTGGTATGTACCTCGTAGTGCTGTCCCGAACAGGGTACTGCATGGATGGTAGTTGCGACGTATGAGTCTTTCCTAAATCGGCGTCGGGTGTGTCTCCAGGGGAATGCCAGTACTTATCGAGACGTTGCGGCTCCGAGGATCGATCAGGGACGAATGACAAGGTGAGCCTGACCCTGCAAGTCTAGTTCGACACAACGTTTGAGCTTTCACATCATTTACAAGCAAGTATTCTACCGCGAAAATTAGGCTGCAGATATCATTAAAATAACGATCGAATGATCGATCAATCCTTTAGAACTTTTCGTTTTCGTGACATCGCTCTTTGCCCACCTGAGCAACCCGTGAGACAACGATACCAAATGGAAGCAGTTCCTGGACCTAGTGAAACTCGACACCCGTGGGAATAGGCGCTCAAGACTTGGTCTCGTCGTGGTTTGTAGAGTAGCCTGGAGGCGCCTCGGGGAAGTCTCGATGTATTTATTGTTCACACGCTGTACATGACTTAGCGTAACAGTCCATGGTGCATTGTTCGAATGAACCAAAGTGTGTGCGATCAAGGGAAACATCCCATGTTTCCCCGTCAAGCCGTAAGTCGGCCAATGTACCCCACGGTTTGAAGGGGGCGAGCATTGCGCGGCACCAAGCTGTGTGGTATTCAGGACACGAGGAATCACGGGGGAGCGGACGCCCAGTGAGAACCTGAAATCTTTTGATAGTGCGTAACCTTAGCATCTGAACCTCCCCTTTCGAATGGCCATCCAGAAAACCCTTAGCGTCGTTCGGAAGGCTGAACTTTTTGGTCCGTCAAATCCGTCCGAGCGTGGGCGGTGAATCGATCGCCGGTCAATGTAATCACAGACAAAGTCACTCACAGAGTTATCCTCCATAATAACTGATATTCATAGGCAATGTCCAGGGAAACAGCCTCGCTTCCTTCCAAGTGCGTGACGCATTCTAGCACCGGGAATGACATCGAGGGGGAACGAGATCAAGCTTCAAGGATGTACCTGATCCCAAGACACAGAATGGAAAAGATAACTCCTGGCCAAAATGGCATGCACAGACTTGAAAAAAAAACACTCTTCTGCTTGACTCGCTGGTCTTGGTCATCCAAGGTACGTTGTTCGTTGCGGATGGGATACATTCGGGTTATGCTGAGCCAGCATAGCGGCAACGCGTGAGACAACAGTGCCAAATGGAAGCATTTGCCAAGCAATGGTACTATGTACGTACAAAAAACCAGTGTTCGTTGACTTCCAGTGTCACTAACCTTACGCGGATTGACTAGTATGTCGTCAACGATGACCGGTAGGCGCCCAGACCGCAGACATGCAGTATTCTAACCATTTGCGAAGATCCTTCCTCCCCCGTCGCTGTGGAAATCGATGTCGGTCGCAAATTATGGGCAATGGCATTCTCAGCAAACGGCGAATATCTCGTGAGCGGCCACGACGATGGGATTAGAGTGTGGCGAGTGCAAGACGGCAAGAAGATAGCCGAAAGAAGCACCGGTCCTGTCCTGTGTCTTGCTGTATCAAAAGACGACAGATGGATTGCAGCGGGCACAAGCTGGGAGGGGATCTTCGTGTGGGACGCAAAGAAATATGAACGAGTATTGACTCCACGCAAGTATAATCGCGACATTAACGGCATCGATTTCTCGCCCACCTCTCCCCAAATCGTCTCCGCTTCTTGGTGTCAAGCTACTGTTTGCGAGTTCGCAACAGGCAAACAGGTACACATGCTCCGCCACGAAGATTGGGTGTTCGCAGCGAAATACTCGCCTCGCGGTGATCGCATTGCGACCGCCACGAAAGATTCTGTTCGACTCTGGCATAGCGATAATGGTAACCTACTCACGGAGGTCAAAGTAGAAGTGGTCCCATGTTACAACAATGGTCTTCTCTGGTTTAACAACTACGTCTTCGTGGTATCCCCTACTGCAATCAAACAATTCGACGGATTCGACGGGTCCCGATCAATGGTCGATGAATGGCGAATCCTCGGCAGTAATGGCCACTCGTGCATCACCCTTCCAGGGCATGGGGAATTCACGGCATACTGTACAAATAGTACCCTCACATTTTGCGACACGTCGACACACGCCATACTCGATGATATTCAATACCAACAAGACATCTATTCCATCGCAATATCTCCGGATGACCAGCATCTTGCAATTGGTGGAGTGAGGGGGAAAATCAACATCAGAAGTCTATCTCGTGTTACCGTGAGCACAATCTCTGATTGCAGTAGTGGTTCTCATCCTTCTGGTAGGATTCAATCCCGGTATCTCGTCTACACCCCACTTTCCGGGAACCCGACATCCACATCGGTGACGCTGCGCTATACTTGTGGGAGCACGATCAACTCGAAGATGTAGACACACTTCTGACCCGAATGGCAATGGCCACAAAGCCACCGCGTGCTACAGCTCACAGGCATCATGTACTCGCTAGTCGAGCTCTCGTGCGAACTCGTTTAGAGCAGTGGAACGCAGCACTTGCGGACGCCGAAATGGTTTTTATCATTCCACTCTTTCTTACGCTGATGCTAATACTAATTTATGTCAAGTCTATCAACGTTCAGCCTTCCGTCATTGGTTACATTGCGAAGAGTGTGGCGCATATCGGGTGTGGACAAAGGGACAAAGGTTATCGGGCCTGTGATATCGCATCCGAGCGCTTTCATGCGTCTCATGTTACGTTTCTTCTTGTGGTCAAGGCTTGTGTCTTCCAGATGTGTTGCCCTTCGACTGCTAATTGCTTACAGGCAATCATTGTGTGCATGGCAGGGGACCACCTCGATGCGATATCGCGCGTGGACGACCTCATTGCTACGGTTGGATTGAACTCTCCATGTTATACGATCCAGGCACGTGTAGGTCTCACCACGCGGCAAATATTACTAACAACATCGCTAGGCTTACATGTATCTTCTCCTCGGAAACACCCAGATGGAGCGCGGTGACTATGAGGGTGCAATACAATCGTTCAAGCATGCTCGAGTTCGAACGCCGGATCAGGTTGGCCCTTCCGTCTTCGCGATTTCACTTGTAAGTCCTTTGATAAGGTATTGCGACTTGTCTGGATTGTTGATTGTCTCTGGTAGATATTCGGATGGAAATTTGATGATTTGCGCATCACCATTAGACGGAGCCTTTGCGAATGCCTGTATGCAGCGGGTCGCATGGATGACGCAAGCAAGCATCTGCTTGAAATGGTGAATACTTTCGAGGACGAAGTATATACGAGCGTGGCCAACGTCAAGTGGATTGCTGGTGAGCATTTATCTGCCTGCCCATTACGTGCATGCGTTCGAATATCTCCATAGATTTCACCCAGCGATGTCTCACCTCTCCGGAAAGCGATGATGCGAAGTCATCGGCAATAGCTCCACAGGATAACGCAATGCTGTTGCAGTGGGCGACTACCGCCCCGCCGATCACATTGTTGAAGGAGTGGGTAAAAGCATCATTGATGAATTGCTCATGGGGAGGCTCATTGGTTGCTGCTTCTGCTGTGAGTATCTCATTCAGAAATTGTATACCTTCAGGTGCTGATGCTACTCGGAGTTCATAATTCCAAGATCCTTTATCTATCAAGTCATATGTGAACGTCTGGAAACAATTGGCAGAATAACCGATGCAAGCAAATGTTTTCAAAGTATGAAGTACGAATTAGCACAATATAGGGACGTGCATGATACATGGGCTTTCCGTAAGTGATGTTGCATGGCGCGTAGGTATTGTTGCTTTGATGTCTCTTGCGCTAGGCTTCGAAAAACGTTGCTTAGGGAAGCTAGAGAGTTCAGCGGATGCTGCGATGGGTACTGGACGGTATCATGATGCCATCTCCCACTACTCAGTTGCACTTGCTCTCGATCCCATTTCAACACAAGGTCTCTTCATTAAGCGAAGTGAGGCACACTTAGCAGAGGGTTCCTGGGAAGCAGCGTTGAATGACGCAAATAAGGTAACCTCTTTGTGTCGCTCAGACTACTTATTAATACGCGGGCATCAGGCGATTGAACTTGATCCATTGTCCCCATGGGGCTATGAGAGAAAACACGCGGCGTTGCATCAGGGAGGAGACTATACTAATGCGATAAATGCATTTGAGGTGATGCTGTCGAAGATGTCACAGTCGAGCGATCCAGATATTCTCGGTGGGGGAATCGACATCACGTGGAAGGTCATCTAATGATATTTCTCGCAGAACTTCCTCGTCAGTACATAGATCCAAGAGAGGCAAGACTTGTCATTCGGAAGGCTGTTCAGGACGCACTTTGTGACTCCCCGCGCGTCCTTATCAACACCATCTCTGGCCGCCTTCTTGATAAGTCTCAACAAGCTGTCGCATTTGAATCCCTTCCAGTCTTCGACAAGTTGATCTCCGCCTCGACGACAACCATCGATCATTCTCGCATCCAGCAAGACGTTGCGGAGTACTATCGGTATGCCATGTTCTCGCACAAGTGGGAAGACAATGAGCCGCTGTTTGAAGAAGTCTTACACATGGTTGTGTACGATCTCGATGAATCTGTCACCCATAACAAACTCAAGATGTTTTGCAAGCTCGTGCGAGATGCTGGCTTGCATTGGGCTTGGAGCGATACATGTTGTATCAACAAGGCGGACCACTTTGTTCTTCAGGAGGCCCTGGTTTCCATGTTCAAGTGGTACCAGGGTTCTGCTTTGACCCTTGTGTTACTCCGCGACATTTTCTCCCCATCACGGCGCGGCGATCTCATCAGGAGCATCTGGAACTCGCGTGCGTGGACATTCCAAGAGTACCATGCCTCAAAGGTAGTCCTATTTTACAACGAGGACTGGATGCTCTATAGGAACCTCGATGTTGCCAACCACAAGGAGTCACCCGAGATAATTTTGGAGATGGAGGAAGCGATGGGTATATCGGCCCAAACCTTGATGGCACTTCGACCCGGTTTAGACGATATCCGGGAGAAGCTATGTCTAGCATCCACAAGACAGACGACCTTGGCGGAGGACTCTGCATACTCATTATTTGGGATTTTCTCCTCTTCTTTGCCAGTTGTGTATGGCGAGGGCGACGAAGCGCTCGGACGTCTGTTGGCACAGCTCCTCACAAGCTCTGGTGACACAAGCATTCTGGCATGGACAGGCAGATCGGGAAGCTTCAATAGCTGCCTCCCGGCGAAGATTTCCGTATTCAACGGGATGCCAACTACGCACATTCCGCCCGTGATTCAAAGTGCTGAAATGAAGAAGATCACTTCCATATTGAGAGCCTCGTCTCTCAACCTCACTTCAGCCATGAAATTGCACGACCGACTGCTTGCGCTACCTGTGCCAATGTTCGTGGGAAAGCGGATGAAGCTCCCCTGCATCGTTTTCAAACTTGGTCCTTTATCGCAGAATTCCCCCAGCAGGTCAAAGAAACTATTTCGTGCACAGACAACGGCTCTTGGCGTGGTGGAGATTACAACCGAGGAAGATATCTCCCGATTCAATTCTCTATACATCGTTCACCCATGGGCCGATTTTCTCCTTGATCGCCAGCCAGTCGGAAGTGTCGTCCAGACGATGGCTGAGGAGAAAATGGATAATCAGATAGCCGAGTTGCCATCTCTATCTGATCCTTCCCAAATCATCCCAGCTACTCCTCGGCCACGAATGACCCGCTTCACTTCTCGTTTTGGACTGTCGATTGGTGGACGGTCTGCTCCACCCCCTCAAGACGTCGCATCTCTCCAGCCGCCTTCGACTTTGGCAGAGACGGAAAAACAGGAGCGAGCTCTCCAACTTATTTCTCGATTGAGACAACCATTTGGTGCGCTGTTGCTTACCCCAAACCCTGGGAACGTGGCAGCATACAGGAGGGTGGCCGCGGAGACACTCATCACTGTTCAGGTAGCAGAGGTCACGCCTATGATACTGAACAAGCTGGTTGATAGTGTCCGTGTGCTGGATGTGCTTTGATGGCGTGCATCATTTACATGAAATATCCACGCGAGCTTCTATCCTTTTTTTTTCTCTTTTTGCCTTTGGATTGTCGCATCCTAAATGGAACAGGGTGAGGTGGGTGGTATCTCGTGCTATTCCGAACGGGACATGTACTGCAGTAGTCACTAGTCGGATATCCTTTGCATGCATGAGGGAGTATTGGACAAGCCAGGATTCCTCTCGCAGGATTTGTCTGTGTCATGGAATAGAATGGGATTGAACTCGGTGAGACGAAACTCGGAGTCTTACATAATCTATCTCGGATGAGGTACTGGTCATTACGTCCCTGCTCAGACCGTGAAGATGTGGTGACAGCGGCACGCTTAAAGAGGACGAGGACCGACCACGCCCAAAAAACGGTGTTTCGAGAGTTGGTGGTGCCGATGCAGGAACCATTTGGTTCAATAAATCCGGCACATCGATGGATTCTGATTGGATCTTTCGACGATGCTATGATTATGTCAGCGTTGGGAATGCGTGAGTCCGGCATCATTCAATGCGGAAGCTCGGATGAAGTGTGTGCTACCTTCTTATCAAATAGGGAGGGTGAGAAGGTTATAGTACGGACTACGCCCATCTTGTTTCAGGTTACTCCCTGGGACCGCTGAGACTTTCGTCGACAATGATGACTGGTGCGTCTAGCAAGATGCGGTCGACTTCTGCGCGTGCTGAACACCAGGCAAGAGCTGGCTGAAATCCACGTTGGCAGCGAGTTATGGGCAATGGCATTCTCAGCGAAAGGGAAGCACCTCGTGATAGGCTACGGCGACGGGATTCGAGTATGGGGTGTGGAAGATGGCAAGCGAATAGCAAGGATGAGATCCAAGCTCGTCAATTGTCTTGCCGTGTCGAAAGACGACCAGTGGATCGCGGCGGGGACGTGGATGGGCGGCGTTGTCGTGTGGAGCGCAAAGACATACAAACAAGTCTTCGCGTTCAAGGAAGACGACAACATACACGCAGTCGATTTCTCACCCGACTCGACGAAACTCATCGAAGCGTCGTACGCGGCGGCAACCGTATGGGACATCGCAACCGGTAACCCATTAGGAACGCTCCACCACCAAGGAGAGGCAGTGGTCGCAGTGAAATACTCGCCCAAAGGTGATCAGATCGCGACGGCCACAGAAAAAGCCGTCCGAATCTGGGACAGCAATAGTGGTAGACTCCTCGTGGACATCCAGGTCAAAGTAAACTCGTCGCAGTACAATACCGGCCTTCTCTGGTTCAATAGCCACATTTTTGTCGTTTCTGGTACTTCAATCAAGCAGCTCGAGGCGTCCACCGGATCAATAGTCGCAGAATGGCCAGTCTCAGGTTCTATCTGGCACCAATGCATGGCCCTACCACAAACTGGAGAATTTATTGCATACTCTACAAAGACGACAGTTTCTGTTTGGGACACATTCACGCGCACCCAACTCGCTCGCATTCAACACCCTCAGGACATATTTTCTATCGTAATTTCTCCAGGTGACCAGTTCCTTGCAATTGGTGGGAAGCACGGGAAAATCAACATCCAAAGTCTATCTGCTATAACTGTAAGTACTGTCTTGTTGAATCACGTCTGGACAACTTTCTCACTCCGAACAGGATTCCATCCCAGTGTCACGTCTACATTGCACTTTTCAAGAACCTGAGATCCATATTCATGATGCCGCGCTGGAATCCTGGAAAAATGATGAGCTGGACGTTGCGGAGGTGCTGTTGACAACATCAATCATCAACTCTCAGGATCCGACCCATCTTGCGCTCGCTAGTCGGTCTCTCGTGCGAGCTCGTATGCAACGCTGGGACGCAGCGCTCGTCGACGCCGAAATGGTGCTCATTTCTTTGCTCTCGCACACGCTGATGCTGACCTGAATATACACTAAGGCGATCGACATCCAGCCGTCTGTCATTGGCTATGTCGCAAAAAGTGTAGCACACATTGGAAACGGAGAAAGGGACAAAGGCTATCGGACTTGCGATATCGCATTCGAGCGCTTTCACACGTCTCATGTTACGTTTCTTCTTTTGGTCAAGGCTTGTGTTCTCAGGTTGTGTTGCCCTTCGACTATTAATCCCTTACAGGCAATCATCGTGTGCATGGCAGGAGAACATCTCGATGCGATATCGCGCATTGACGACCTGAGTGCTACGGTTCCATTCAACTCGATGTGTTACACTGTCCAGGCACGTGCCATCTTAACACGCAATTCATATAACTACTGACAATCTGAGAAGGCATACATGTATCTCCTGCTTGGAAACTTGCAGATGGAGCAGAACGACTACCGGAGTGCGATCCAGTCGCTCGAGCGTGCTAAAGCCCAAATACGACACTATGGGGACCTACACCTCCGCGTGATATCTCTAGTGAAGTTATTCGTGCTCATCATGCACCTCCCAGTTCATATTTTTAATAGATGTTTGGGTGGAGATTTGATAATCTCGTTGTTACCATTCGACAGCGTCTCTGCGAAGCCTTGTATGCAGCGGGTCGCACAAAGGATGCATCTGAATGCTTTTTCAGATTGGTGAATACCGTTGACAAAGTGTACATGAGCGTGACGAACGCGCAATGGGTTGCTGGTAAGCAATATTATATCTGTTTGGTCTCCCGAATTCACATCGCTCTCGCTAGATTTTGCACACCGATACCTCTCCGCTCCCAAAAGTGACGGTAACCTAGCTGCGAAGGCAGTGCGAAACGACGAAGCAATGATGCCTAGTGTGAAGCTCCATCCACCGAACTCTGCACCACTCTTGAAGGAGTGGACAAAGGCATCATTGTTGAGTCGCTCATGGAAAGATACCCTGGCTGCCGCTACAGATGTGAGCATCTCCTTTGGCTTTTCCATGCGTTGTTGGTGCTGACGGTTCTTGTGTGAAGTTCATGGTCCCGCGACTCACTATTTATCGAGTGATATGCGAACATTTGGAAACAGTAGACAGGATGATTGATGCAAGTCAATGTTTTCGAGGGATGGCGGATGAATTGGTACAACACACAAACCTGTATCATGGACATGTGGCATGGGTTCTCAGTGGGTGATTCCGCCTAACATTTATGTGTTGTCGTTGATGTGGTTGTGTACTAGACTTCAAACACCGTTGTTTGGGTAGGCTGGAGAGCCTTGGGGATACCGCGGTTGGTGCTGGACAGCACCGTGATGCCGTCTCTTATTATTCAGCAGTGCTGGCTCTCGATCCTGCTGTACCCCAAGGTCTCTTGATCAAGCGAAGCAAGTCGCACTTATTACTGGGTTCGTTGGAGGCGGCGTTAGATGACTCGAACAAGGTAGTCTTTGTATTGTTCAAACTAGTTTTTGTTGATAGATGACTGCCAGGTGATTGAGCTTGATCCGTTCTCACACTGGGGCTACGAGGGGAAACACGCGGCATTGCATGGCGCGGGTGACTATAAAAATGCGATAACTGCATTTGAGACAATGCTGTCGAAGATGTCACAATCATCCGATCCAGAAATTCTCGGTCAGAAACTCAAAACTATGCAGGAGGCCTATATATTGATATTTCCAACAGAACGTCATCATCGCTACGCAGACCCAGGAGAGACGAGGCTGGCGATTAGGAGGGCTATTCAGGATGCCATCCGCGACTCGCCACGCGTGCTTATCAATACCGTCTCAGGCCGCCTCCTTGACAAATCCCAACAAGCTGCTGCATTTGAATCATCCCCAGTCTTCGGCAAGCTGATCTCCTCCTCCACGACAACCATCGACCATGCTCGCATTCAGCGAGACGTTACAGATTACTATCGCTATGCCATGTTCTCCCACAAATGGGAAGACAATGAGCCTCTGTTTGAGAAAGTTCTGCCCATGATAGTGTATGATTTGGACGATTCCGTTACCCACAACAAACTCAAAATGTTCTGCAAACTCGTACGGGATGCGGGGTTGCAGTGGGCTTGGAGCGATACATGTTGTATCAACAAGGCAGATCACTTTGTTCTTCAAGAGGCTCTGGTTTCCATGTTCAGATGGTACCAGGGTTCCGCTCTGACTCTCGTTTTGCTCCGTGGCGTCCACTCACCATCGCAACACGGCGGTCTCGTGAGGAGCATCTGGAACACGCGCGCGTGGACATTCCAGGAGTACCATGCCTCCAAGGTGGTCCGATTCTACCACGACGACTGGACGCTCTACAGAGACCTCGACGTTCCCAACCACAAGGAGTCACCCGAGATAATGTTGGAGATGGAGAGGGCGACAGGTATCTCCGCACGAGCCTTGATGGCACTCCGACCGGGATTAGATAATATCCGGGAGAAACTATGTCTAGCATCGACTCGACAGACGACCTTCGTGGAGGACGCGGCCTACTCTCTATTTGGGATATTCTCCGTGTCCTTGCCAATCGTATATGGCGAGGGGGACCAAGCACTTGGGCGACTGTTGGCACAGCTCCTCACGAGTTCGGGAGACACGGACATCCTTGCCTGGACTGGGAGGTCCGGGAATTTCAACAGCTGTCTCCCAGCCAACATCATCTCGTTCAAAGAATTACCGACTTCACACATCCCGTCAGGAATCGCGAGTTCCGAAATGGAGAAGATGGTAGCTGCGATGCGCTCATCCTCGATCAATGTCACCTTGGCGATGAAGCTGCGTGAAAAACTTGACGAACTCCCTGTACCGTGGTTCGTAGGACAACGGATGAAGCTTTCATGCCTTGCTTTCAGACTTGGTCCTGTGTCAGAATCTTGGAGCACGTCGAGGCGCATCTTTCGTGCAAAGACGGACGCCCTCGGGACCGTGGAGATTGTGACCACAGAAGACCTCGCTCAATTGGACTCCTTGATCTTGGTCCACCCATGGATCGATTTTCTTCTTGACCGACATCCCGTGGGCAGCCTCATGGAGCCGACCGAGATCTCCGAGGACAAGATGGAGGACCAGTCTCCCTCGACGCCCATGTTCCCCATCCCTTCTAACGCCAGTCTAGCTTCCTCGCAATCCCGGACGGCACGCTTCGCTTCCCGTTTGGGGATATCGATTGGCCCTCGCCACCCCCCTCGAGACGCGGCATCACTCTTGCCGCCGATAACCGTATCGCTGACAGACAAGCGGACGCAAGCGCTCGAGGTCGTCGTTCGCCTGCGACAGCCGTTTGGTGCACTGTTGTTGACGCCGACACGGTACAATGTGGCCGAGTATAGGCGGGTTGGGTCGGAGGGGCTTGTGCGCGTGCGCGTGCAAGAAGAGACACCGTTGAACGTGTTGATTGCTGGTATACAGACGCTGGATGTGCTCTGATGCTATTGCGACAGGATAACCCTTTGTTATCAATTACCATCGTTCCTTTTCATTCCTATTATCAAAAGAACACTTGTGTACTTGTTTACCATCGGACAATCACTGTAAGCAAGATTACGGTACGGCACGACAGCAAGTAGTTGCCAAAGAAACGACAAAAATAACTGGGTAAAAGTACTTTAAACATCCAGGCTGAAAATCTCGAGCCAGTGGATCCAGCGCAAGGGAAAGTCGTATGTGTACGTGGTGCGCTGGCCACCCCGGATGTGGCTTGATGAGATGGGACGACGCTACTCGCGTTCCCAGAAACGTGAGCCAGTCGGTTTGGCAGTTGGATCCTGGTGCCACTGATTTCCTAGATTCCGCGTCGCTGACGGAAAACACATCAAGGACATGGTATGTATTCGGACTGCATTGGGATGGCGGGGCGGGCCTGAGCCTGAAGACTGGTGACCGAGATACAATTGAATGGCGGGATACAGCCCAAGGCAAAACGTTGTAGCGGTGGGAAATTTTTGATGTCTAGGTGGGCTTTGAATGCAGGTGCGAGGATGAGCGGAGTCATTGCGGAGATACTTCGCTAGACCTCGGTAAACGCTGTCGACATTCAAACTCCCATATTCATTTTTTTGAGGTGCTAACTTATAACGTTCTGTTTCTGCGATGTGGTCAGTGTGAATGTGTGTGATGATTATGTCAGCACCCGTACTGACGATCAGACCAGTCCATCAGATCCCAGGGAAATTCCAGGAAATCGTATATGATCTCCTGATGCGCCGATGGGGAATGGGAACAACCTCACCTGACAAAGTTCAATCAACTGCGGATTGGACTCAGCCCGACATATCTATAATCATCGCTCCGTCACAGTGGCCCATGGGATGTACCCCCAAGCTGGCTGG
>JBBPLG010000300.1:0-27693 GCA_038089695.1 Xanthoconium separans | reverse complement strand
GGACTCAGGGACATGCTTCAATGGGTGGGGTGGAAGCACAGCCAGCCAGTGGAAGAGCAGCCACACCATATCATCATGGGATTTCATCAACGTTCTCCCTCATGGCCAGCGATCGATTGGATCGATTAATGTGACAAGGCATCCATGCCACCCACCGGTCCAGGGCACGCAGCACGGCCAAGTCCTCCCACCAAAGAAAAGAAACAAATGGAGATGAAAAAAAAGGCATGTCGATTACCATACGCACGTTAGAGATGAAAAAAGAACAAAGTGAAACGTGGCTACGAGAATCCGTTGGGTCTTTCTGATCCCATGTGAGGCTTCAGTGAATTACTGCGTCGGTTGTTGCGTCTCGGCGAGCGACATGACTTCCATGAGCACCGTCTGCTGCTCGACGCTCAACGTGGTCGTCGCGACTTGATACAACGCCGGGTTCTTGGTTTGGAAACCTGATCGTAGCAAGGGGGAGTCAAAAAGTCAGTGCACGGCATTCACCACGAAAAATACACGCACTCGTCAACGCATGCTTGAACGTCGTATACGGATTGATCGTATCGATGAGGCTGAAAAACCCGAGCTCTTCTTCAATCTCGTCTTCCTCCGATTCGTCCGACGTCTCCTCCCCTTGATCTGTCCGCTTTTCAGATCGCGCTCTCAGACGGGCGCTCTGAGGGAAAAATTATCTCAGCATCGAAACGCCTCAAACGAGACCGCTACCCACCTCGTTGGCGAGCATCTCGAGATAGGCCGAATCTTCGTCCCAGACGTCCTCTAAAACCAATGTTTCAGTGCATCCATCAAACGAAAAAAAAGGGCACATAATCACCGTCATCCTCGCCCTCCAAGTTCAGATATCGCGCATCGTCGTCCACATCTTCGATCTCGTCGTCCATCAGACTCTGCTCCAACGCCTTGCGTTCTGTCACTGCCCGTCAACACACATCACCAACAAAAACGCGCAACGCACTCGATATCGCCTGCGGGAGCGACTTGAAAATCACCAACGCGCCGCCAAGGATCCCATACCAGCCCTCCCGCAAATTCGCCGGAATCATCGCGCCATCGACCTCCAACAACTTGCTCAACGCGAGCAGGCTCAGCTTCTTGTCGTGCACGCGTGGCAGCTTGTCCTCGGTATTGATCGCCGCGAACCACTTGTCGAAAAAGAGACGCGCAGCACCGGGCTTGTAGTTTTCCATCAGGTGCAACGCCGCGGTCGGGTTGTAAAAGACGGCGTTGATGAGGACGAGGAGGTTGGAGAGCTTAAAGGCATAAGTGTTGCCCCCGTCAATGTGGTCGATGGCGATCTTGATGATGCTTTGGAGATGCTGAAGGGAAAAGGCCATCAGTGGGATGGGCCTGGCAGGACAAGCGGAATACTACACACATCGTCGACGTGACCAGCGAGGTTGAGAAGGATGGACTCGGCGAGCTTGCATCCATTGATTCGATCGCTATCACCGAGCTTCTTGTGGGTCATGGCCGTTTCGTAAATGTCCAACACCTTTTGTCTATAGTCAGGTCGAGCCTTGAAGACGTCAGCTCCATAGGACACAAAGTTGTCCAGCGAAGGAAGCATTTCTGCGAATGCGCATGTCAAGTGTGGGCTTCACGATACACGAGAAAGCACTCGCCATCCAAAAACTCGAGGCCATCCGACTTGAAAAGTGTATACGTCAACTCAAACACGGGCCACATGTTGGGCGAGATGGAAGCAAGCTTGAACGTCAGACTGTCCACCAGGTCGTACATGTGATCGAACAAATCTGAGCATCGCGTCAGAGTGGCGCAGGCAAGGTCGTTCGTCATACAGTACTCACCGATCATCTTGTTCTCCAACGTGAAATGAATGATGGGAATAACCACCTCTTGCACCTGCCTCAAAATCTCCTGATTCGAGTCGACCGAGGACACAATCTGCACGCGTTTCCGCGTCAGCCCTTACACCAATGTTCGGTGCGCTATAGACGCACCGTGGAGATCGTCTTGGCCACGCCCATCGCGCCATATACCTTGTCGTCATCGGTATCGAGTATCGCGTCAATATCCGCGTTATCCAAATCAACTTCGCTCGCCTGCGCCATCCCTTCCCTTGCTAGCCGTAGATACGATTCGCACTTGCCAAGCAACCACGTCAGACGACAGCATCTCAACACGAAAAAGTATAGGATACCCACCAACCGACCCGTCAACTCGGTCGCAACCGGAAGGAGCTCGTCCTGGAAAAGCTCGACCATGGACTCCATCGAGGCGTTGAGCAGGTCAAGATCCGTCTCGTCAGAGAGTTTGAGGAGGCCTGTGACACCATCAGCGCTACTAGACAGTTTTCGTTCGACAGGAAGGACGCACGTCGAATGACTTCGCCCACTCGAGGAGCCACGGCTAGCCGCACTGCCCGACTCGTTTGTCACAGTGAAATACAGACACGAGCATCACATACCTGATTCGTACTCGTCGACCATGTGCGTGAGCGCCAAGGCTGCCTGCGCGCGAACAGGAAGCTCGGGGTCATCGAGCGCATTCCCCACCGCAGTTGAGTGCTTGGCCAAGTTCTAAAAGCGTGTCACCGTCAAGCCAGACCAACACATGACACGAAAAACTGACCTCGGGATTGCTCCATTCGAGGTGGTGTTTTGCGACCGTTCCAAGCACCTCGCAAGCCTGCGCCAGCCATGAGCACCAGAAGAAGGACAAACCGCGCATAGGCTCACGATGGCACGCATATACGGTTCACTAGCAGTGAATTCGGGGTAAACATGTTGCACCATAAAGCTCTCCATGCTCCCCTTGACCTCGGGATGGCGCATGATGAACGGACCAAGTGCCGAAGTGATGTTCAACGCCCCGAATCTTTGAGGTGGTGGCGCGTGGCTGGAACAGGACGCGCTTGTTTCATTCGGACCGGCACAGACATGATACCACTCACCTAGTGAGAATCTCGTTCACAAACTTGAGCATGGGCATGAACGCAAGCTTGGTTCGGACGCTTGCCAAAGCGAGGATAAAGGAAGTGGCACCGGACACGGGAGAGGACACATTTTCGTATTCATCTGCGTCACATTGTTAGCCAGGGTTCCCATTGAGCCGCGAAAGCACCCGTACCGATGGTTGCTCGGAGATACTCGACAGGATCAGACGTCCAGAGATCTTGATCAGCAGGCGTGAAACAGAGATGAGGGAAGACAAAGTTGGAAACTAGGCGGTCGACATGAGGTTTCAACAAAATCCACGTAGACTTTGGTTTGATACTCCAAGACGGTCAGACAGCACGCACGACACGAGACCAAGGCGCATACCATGCAATAAAGAACTGGAATATTTGATACTGGCATTTCTTTGAAAGCCATGCTTGCTTGGAGACGTAGAGCTCGACTTGATGGAGATACACTTTAAAAATCTCGGGAACAAACGCCGTGACAAAGTGATTGGCAAACTCTCCATACTCCTTTTGCAACGGAGACGGGAGTTGCGAGGGGTTCCCGAACCTGTTTCGTATGGAATCAGACCACGACCCCAATCGCGTTCAACGACGCCCGACCTGTGGAACAATCTGCCCAAGGTTGCATACGCCCATTTCTTGGTCTTCCACCACTCGGACTTTTCTCTCTCGTCTTCGTTTTCGGGGACGGCGTTGCTCGGAAGGGACAGGTTGACGATTTGGAAGAACAATCTACCCCAAGGCACGAGACTATCATGACTTCGTTGATGTACGCTGAGGTTGACGATGATGGACGTTCGATAGGTTTTCAAGATGAGATGAAGCATCGACGGGATTTCTTGGGTCGATGAAGGAGGCGTGTTCAACATGCCACTGGCGACGGTGACGAGGGTCGGAAAAAGCTTCTCCACGATGAGAGGAAGACAGTCCTTGACCTGCTTATACCTGCCCTGCACGTCAAAAAAAAAAGCCCGCCAACACGCCCGAACCAACGCCGCTTGCTCACCTAAACGCACGCACGCACTCGAGGGCGGCGACGCACCCGGCCCCGACCTCGCGAATATCACCGCTGGTCAACAAGGCGTTGACATTGTCCAACAAGCCCGACCACCGGTCTGGAAAATCACACGAGATGAGATCTTTTAGGGTGGCACCGAGCTGCACCGTGATCGTCCTCGACGGGGAACCCGCCAGCACGCGCAGGATGTTGGATTTGAGCGCGTCGCGATCGGATTGCGCGATCGGGATTTGTTCGGGACGTGTGTCTGGCGTGTCACCGATGATGTAGGACGTGTGCACGCGGTTCTTGAGGTAAACAGAACACGCTTGACGGGTCGAGCTAGATGGGCGCTATGGTGAGCGGGAATGGACTGGGTGGGGCGGGGGTGGTGGTTGGACGTACAGATCGACGCTATCTGATGCGATGATTTGCAAGATGGCGGTCAACATGCCCTCTTGTGCGCCGATCTATGGTATGATCTGTGTCGCTGTCAACGCACGAGCGGGACTGCGACGCACCTTGCGAATCTGGAGTTCGCCCGCTTTTTGGATATTTGGATCTGCATTGTAGGTGGTGGCGAAAAGACCTGCCAGAGCCTGGAGGTCCATTGTGGGTAAAAGAAAGGAGACCTCGTTGTACGCGTAACGCTACAAAAAAAAAAGACGGGTGAAACGAAGAAGAGAGGTCGTCGAAGTTGGAGGACAAGATTGTTTTTTAAATTTTTTTGTCAAGAAGCGCGTCGTCGCGTCTTTGATACAGTTGCTTATTATGGCGATTACTTTGGTGACCGAGTATTTCTCCAAGTACAGACCAAGCCAAAGCCATAGTTATTGGTAGTAGCCGTGGCAGGGGTCAACTGGACTGAATCCAACAACGCCACGCAAAGCTTGACCACATCGGAGATGATACACAAAGAATGATGATCACAGGGAATGGAAACTCCCTATCTCTTCATTTCCCTTAGTAGCTCGAGGTATCCAGCAAGTATCTCCACGTCCCAAACAACATATTCACCATGAACCCGATCACAATACCCAACTGTGTCTTCCGCCTGAAACGAGGTCAGGGAATAATCCCACAAGTTGACAACAAACATACGGGAAGATGACGTTTTCCGTGGGCTGCACTTCGTTGCCGTCATCCCAGAATGCAGCAGGCTTGGCATCCCGTAAAAAGAAAAACGGCAAGATGGGGAAAAAGAACCCCATGACGATGCCCCGCAACAGCATGCTCTGCGCCGACGTCTGCACGAGCGGTGCATTCCCAACACTGTCCATCGAGTCGATCCACTGCTCTTCCAACGCACGCGCATGTTCGTCATCTATCCAAAAACGCGTGTCAAGCATCGGTTCGCAGCAAAACGCGCAACGCACAATCCTCGTCGTTTTCGATCTCCATGTCGAGGTAGTTGGACGACGATTGGCTGTGGAATTGCCTCCGAAAGTTGGAAATGTCGTCCTCTGAGAACCCCGCCGCGATGAGGCGGTCGAACCCGCGCAGCGGTCGGAGTTGGGCGACCTGTGGGGGGGCACGTTTGTGAAATGGCGTCGCAATGCATACCCGCGTGGCCCTCATACCTGGAGTTTGTCGTCGGTGTCTGTTCCCACCTCGATCTTGGGACCGACGGAACAGTGCAGCCAAGTGATGACATGAGGTTGTGGCGAGGACGAGGACAAGATATCGGTGGACGACGTCGTCTTGGCACGCGACTGTCTGTCCTCGAGCGTGCTCAACCATGCGTCCAATAAAGTACCGTCCGTGAGCAGTCGTCCGGCGTGTATCAGTCTCAGACGGCGATCCGTGAGCTGGGGACGTGTGCCGACGATCTAGCGTCCGGTTCAGCGACAAGGCGTGACTGTCCGACGAGCGAGACCCACCTTGGTCTTGACGTCCCGCACAGCGTCCGTGCTGGTGACGAGGAGGTCGAGGTCTGGAATGCCTTCTGTGAAACGGATCGTAAGTTTTCGAAATGGAGACGGTTCTAGTTCTGGGTCTATCGCGCGCTGCTTTCCCTTTGCCTTGTCACTGACCATGTCCAAACCGTAGTGTGTCAGTGGCTGTGTCATACTATTATTTGTCAGCAAGGCGCGTGGGAAAATCAAGACACTGGATCCCAACGTCCTCCTCGACCAAGTCCCCAATCATTCGTTAGCCCATCATGCCGCGCGCAGAAGGCGAGTTTTATTGTCATTCCACCGCATTTCGATCGCTCATCATCACGTATGTATTGTACAGTCGGAACGCCAAAGTACTTGGCAAACAAGATGAAGTCAAAGGGCCTGCAACGCCTTCGATGGTACTGCCAAGTCTGCCAGAAACAATGCAGAGACGAAAACGGGTTCAAATGCCACGCCCAATCCGAAGGCCATCTTCGTCAGATGCTCGTCGTCGGCGAGAACGCCGGTCGACACATTGCCGACTTTTCGAGTCAGTTCCAGCACGACTTTGTGCAACTCCTCTCTCGGAGGTACGTTTCTTCTCTGTCATCCACGTCCTCGCGCGTAGGCACCGATCGCGCGTGCGTGCAGGTTCGGCACCAAACGGGTCTTTGCGAATCGGGTGTACCAAGAGTTCATCCAAGACAAGCAGCATCTCCACATGAACGCCACCCGCTGGGTCACCCTCACCGAATTCTGTAAACACCTCGGTCGTTCGGGCATCGCCCGCGTCGACGAGACAGACAAGGGCTGGTTCATCGCCTGGATCGACAACTCGCCCAAGGCGCTCGCCAAGCAAGAAGCCTCGCTCAAAAAAGAGCGCGCGACCATGTCGGACGAGCAACGCGAGCGGATATTGATTGCGGAGCAGATCGAGAGGGCGAAGCAGGAGGCTGCTGGGACGTCGTCGGGGTCGGCTTCGCCGCCTGCGGAAGAGCGGGCACTGCAGCGGGACGAGAATGCGGACAAGGTCGTCATCTCGTTGTCTGTGAAACCGACTGCGTCGGCTGAGAACACCCCTGCACCTGTCACGGGGGGATTCAAGCTGAATCCCCTGAAACCAGGTGTCAATCCGCTGAAGCGGCCCAACGTCTTGAAGACGTCAGCGGCTACTAGTAAACCTGACGTGAGCAGTAATGACAAGAAAAGGCTAGTCGGTCCCATGTCAGCTGCAGAGCGTTTGATGTTGGAAGAACAACAACGGAAACGACGGAGAATGGAGAGGGAAGGTGTTTCATCATAGTCTGTTGTACTCCCATAGTGTAGTATTCGTGTTTGCTGCGTGTTTCGTATGGAGGCACCTGATCCAGATCTCATGACAGTTCGTGTCTCACTCGGACATATAAAGCCATTTGCGGACCATTCTTGAAGAAAAAACGTGTTTGGTTGAAACAAGAAATCGAAACATCGTACGATACAAAAACAAAAAGATGGACGTATTCAAGATACAGCACGGAACAGAATCCAGAATCCATCCGAGCATCAAAACATAGTACACGGATACACTGGCGCCATAGTTTAACAGCACATTTCGCAAGGGCAGCCTGGAAACGTGGGTCAGCAACACCGATAGCTGTCAACGGCGGGGACGCACAGATAATGTCCGACATGCACTCGCAGCATCCCTAACATGGAAATCAGCGTTGGAGCGAAAGAGTGAATGATTGAGGGTTGTACCTTGCAGCACTCTGTGTGACGCCCGTCAATGGTGCAACGCGCTTCGAGGGCGAAAACAAGGACGTACCAAAAATGAGGAAGCACTCGATGGCGGCCAAGAAACAGTCCTGAGTGACCAAGATCGGTCAGAGACATATCCGATTGGAGAAAAAAAAAGACGTACCTTGGCAGCACCACCGCCACGGAGACGCTTGGCGTGGTGATGCTCTTGGTGATTGTTAGCGGGAGCAGGGTTCGTAACGCCTTTGGGGGAGATTAAGGTGGGGTCGGAGAGACGGAAGAGGAGATGGGACGTACTCATTTGCATGGCAGCCTGAGGCTGGTTAACGGTGGTCTTGTTGGTCTCCATCGACGTTTGTTTCTTGTGAGGGTGTGGGTCTGAGGACGAGAAAAAGGAAGTTGCGACAGGTTAAATACGCTCTCGGAAGAGTCACTGGGCCAACGGGGTTCACGTGCATTAGCTAAAGTCTGCGCCACAGTCCAGGCTAAGCAGCCCACGCCCCCGCGTTTCTCGGCTGCGCACGTCCCTTGTTATTCGACCCGCGTCATGGACGTATGTGGATGAGTTCCCTCCTGATCAGACGTCTGTCCAATGAAGAACTCGCCAGTTAATCAGTAGTATGTAGTGACGCATGGTCGCATGAACTAGAAACGTACTCGGCAAACTGTTGCCATCTCGAGGACGTCGCTCCACAATCGTGCGACCGGGTACTTGATGCTAAGCGACGCACCTCTCAGTCGAGCCTCTCATGCAGCACCAACGTTTGTCAGGGACAGGGCGAACCCCAGCTCACCCGAGACGTACGTCCGACAAGAGGCGATGCGCAACTCACAACGAAACATGGGACTAGTAGTAGAATAGTACGTACGATCAAAGCATGATTGTATTTTTTATGGAGGGTAAAAGATAGCGTTCATGCGTTTGATTGGTCGAATGTCCAAGAGTCCTTTTTCCCAGCGCTCCTACTTATCGTTCCCACCTTTGTCAACGGTAACTCAAGTTGGGCGCTGATCCGAGTGCACTCGGAGAAATACGGCCCCGACGCTGGCAATTATATAGAACGATAGGGACATGCACACTTATCTTTTCCCCCCAGTCGAGGAGGTGTCATGCTATGCCTCGG
Source organism: Xanthoconium separans (assembly GCA_038089695.1). NCBI lineage: Eukaryota > Fungi > Basidiomycota > Agaricomycetes > Boletales > Boletaceae > Xanthoconium > Xanthoconium separans. The sequence goes on along the minus strand of JBBPLG010000300.1, from coordinate 19,017 downwards.
TTTGGTGCGTTCCTGTAGAACCCGCTTGTAAAGTTTGTCGATAAGTACAAGTCCCAGCAATGGTGCTATCTTCCCTCCAGCAAAAGAACAGACGAGGGCTTACCACCATCCCGCTCTGCATTATCTCTGAACGTTTGTCAAGAAAAATCACTCAGAGTGATTGTTCTTGTGTCAGTATGACATCAGCGTCATTGTCCTCTTGTGGAGCTGATTGCCGGTTTCGTTTACTTATTAGTGGCGGCAACTTGGGGCTGCGATGGCCTTGAGAGTCTGCATGGGCTGCAATACCAATACTCCTGAGTCCTTACCCCATCGTGGCTTGATACATGATGCAGAATGCCCACTGTAGGTGAACGTTTCAGATCCATTTAGAAGGCTTCATGGCCTTGGCGTTCTTTTTCCATTTCACTTCTTCAGGAACTTTTGGGTCCGTAGGCAGCACATCGTTATCTAGGTTCATAACATGAGCACTTGGTGCCTCTGATGCCGATGGACCTGTCAACCTTCTGAATACCCCAGAAGGCAGGCTCTAGGGTCCTTTTTCCTTGCTTTAACCAGATGGGGCCCGAAGGGACCGCAGACACGACACAATCGTGGTAATATATCACCGCCACTTGTTGCCAGGTGTGCCAGGCGCTACGTTGCATAACGTTCATGGTTCCTGACAATTTTGATCGGATGGATCGAGGACCCGAACATACGTTTCAAACCTGATGCTAGTACCACACAGACCAGTCCACAGACCCGCGCAGAGCCGCGTCTGTCCCTTCATTCCTCCTTCTGTCAACGGCCTTTCGATTTCCAAAGCACAAGGAAGTGGTGGGTCAGGGTACAGGGTCGATGTGAGTTGCCCATGTTGCCGCAAACCTCCGAGTTCGCTTATGTCACGGTGAAATGACAATGACAGGGGACTCCGAAAACCGCTCAGGGGTCCAAGTCCCGTAAGGACTTATATCACTCCGGCCACGATACAGCTACCGGTTGGCTCTATTTAACGGTGACACCTTCGTGATACAACGCTCTCGAGTTACCCCCCACACCCCCATCATGGGAGAGTTTTCTAGCGTCACTACCTCCGTCCTCCAGGACCTCTTCAAGAGGGCGGTTCAAGGCCAGGTGCGTCCCTCGCATGTGATATTACAATGACTGGCTTACTTTTGTACTACATCCTCAAAGGGTGGTCTCCTCACCGGCCAAGATCCAGCAACGTACAATACTTCGGATCCCCTGAGACTATGGATTATTCAACTTGGTGCCCCAAGACCTCTCTTACTATTGTTTTCTTGGCACTCATGCTCGGACAGGTATCATTATCATGATGGCTCAGTTACTCGGCTTGATGCTTGAAAAAATCAACCAACCTCGCGTTATCGCCGAGATCCTTGGAGGCATTCTCCTAGGTAGATCAGGCTCACAGTTTGCCCGCGCCGCACTCTGACCATACGCTTAAGGTCCCACCGCCTTCGGACGTATCCCTGGTTTCACAAGCCACATATTCCCCCCCAGCTCACTCCCCTTCCTCTCTCTCACTGCTAATATCGGCCTTTGTCTCTTCCTTTTCATAATCGGTCTCGAAATTGACCCGACTATCATCCGACGGAATGCAAAGTTATCGATCGCAGTGTCGCTTGCAGGCGTCCTACTACCATTTGGTGTCGGATGCGGTGCATCCGTCGCGGTTTACCACCATCTCATAGAACCGGTGGACCCGAGTTCCAATTTCCACTATTTCATGCTCTTTATCGGCGTATCGTTCTCGATCACGGCTTTCCCAGTCCTTTGTCGTATCCTCAGCGCGCTCAAATTGCTAGATACGACCGTTGGCCTCATTGTGTTGTCCGCAGGGGTTGCCAACGATGTCATTGGGTGGAGTCTGCTTGCTTTGGCCGTCGCGTTTGTGAACGCGACGTCTGGTCTCACTGCGTTGTGGACGTTCCTCTCTTGCCTTGCGTACACATTGTTCCTTCTCTTCCCGATCAAATGGGTATTGCTGTGGCTAGCGAGGAAAACGGCAAGCACCATTCACGGACCTACCATGTTTTACATGACGATAGTCATGCTCGTTCTTTGGGCTTCTGCGTTTTTCACCGACATTATCGGAGTGAACGCTATTTTTGGTACGCTTGCGTCAGGCATCATTGATTTTCGTCTACTGATCTGATCACTGCACAGGTGCGTTCGTCGTCGGCGTCATCGTTCCACGCGAAGGCGGTATATCGATCGCCTTTGTCGAAAAGCTTGAAGACATGGTCACGATCATCTTCATTCCCTTGGTGAGTCGGCATTCGAGTAACATGCCGCTTTTCTCATCGTGCCTAGTACTTTACGATTTCTGGACTGAACACCAATTTGGGATTGATTAAAGGTACGTATCGGCGTCCTAACAGGGCGAGGGGCTGATGAAGATCTTTTTTCAGGCAGTGCATGGGGATTTGTCTTTGCGCTCGCGTCGCTCGACTTCACGGGTAAATTCACCGGGTGTACCCTCTCATCGAGGCTGCTTGGTTTCAGCTGGCGTCAAGCTACCACTGTTGGTTCCCTAATGAGTTGTAAAGGGTATGTGTTCGTCAAACATTTGTTTACCCGTGACCCACCGTCATATAGGTTGGTGGAACTGATCGTCCTCAACGTCGGACTGTCTGCGGGCATCCTCACCCGACAAGTGTTCTCCATGTTCGTCTTGGAAGCGTTGATCCTCACGTTCATGACGACGCCTCTTGTCAACCTCATTTACCCCCCTAAGCACCGCACTTATGGGCTCGGCGGTGCCACAAGTGGCACACCATCCACGGATGACGAATTGAGGGAGAAATACGCCAGCGATGGCGAGGACACTGATGGGGAACACTGGCGATACCGGTTTTCTGTGGTGCTCGACGAATTTACCCACATGCCTGGAATTATCGCGCTCACGAAACTAGTCCTCCCTCCTTCTTCTGAGGATCCATCATCCGGCCCTCTGAGGTCTTACAGAACCTCTGTGAATGCGCTGCGGCTCATGGAATTCTCGGAACGTACATCGTCGTTGATGAAATATACCATGACGGAAACGCTGATCGGTACCGATCCTCTGGTGGGCGTCTTCAAGATGTTTGGAGAACAGAGCGACATTCCCGTTTCTGCATCCTTGTCTGTCGTGTCGCACAATGAATGGTCTCACGCTGTGGCCGACCACGCCGAGAGGCACGGTGCGCAACTTGTCCTTCTTCCGTGGATCCCGCCTTCGTTGGGTTCGGCAGTGGACTCGTCTGAAACCGGAGCCAAACAGGAGCCAAATCCATTTGATACGTTTTTCGGGCTGTCGTCCAGGGACAACTCTACGTCGACGTTGTACTCTCACTATGTCCGTGGTGTGTTTAGGCATAGCAAGACGGACGTGGCGCTCTACGTCGACGTGGGGGATAACGCAGGCACCAACGGTCAACAGCACATTTTGTTGCCGTTCTTTGGTGGACCGGACGACCGGCTTGCACTCGAATTGGTTGTCCAGTTGTGTATCAACCCGAGGGTGAGCGCGACGGTTATTCGTATAGGGAAGCAAGCCACAATTGCGAGGCCGGAACCTGTGGTTATCGAGCTCAAGTCTAGTTTGGAACCTGGTGCTCATGTCGTCTCGGTCCGTCTTCCTCTTGTTCCTTTGACTACCAACAGTTAACCATGCGCTCCAGTCGTTGACCTTCCCCGACACCGTGTATGGTAAGCCCAACACGGCGTACTTTTTACAATCCGAGACGGCGGACGACCTGACGTGGTCGCGCTACGCATCGCCGACGCTTGAAAAGGACACGCACGTCCAGTTGCGTGCAGCGCTCTCTCGGATCGAGTTTACGAGTATGTCGGACACGCTGCCGCTCCACACGCTCGTGCAGCGTGCCAAGCAGCGCGAGGGCGGCTCCCACGGGAAGCGTGTGCTCGTCGTTGCTGGGCGGTCGATGCGGTTTTTCCGGTCGGCCGTGGTGGACGAAGTGAAGCAGCTGATGGAGGAGCAGCGGTGTACGGGGCACGAGGCGGACATGGTGCGGCGTACGATTGGGGACGTGGGTACTGCGTTCGTGATCGGGCGGAGCGTGAGCGGGGTGGTTGTCGTGCAAGCTGTGGAGGAGAAGATATCGGAAGTGTGATCGACATGCGTTTACTGTTGGATAGAGAGAGAAGGTGTATTGGTGGCGAGGCAATTCTGGTTTTGTTCCATGTAATTAATATCTGTCGGGCAGACTACGTACACATTCTGCTCGATATCTCATATGTACTAGAGGAATCATGTCTGAAGTATTTCTAGATCTGAGAGTGGTGTCAAGTTCTGGTTCGGGATGAGCGGTCCGCCCGGACCGTTGGGTGGGAGTAAGTAACCGTGGATGGGACATTGGAAGATTTATCATAGGACACAAGATTAGCAAGTTTGAAGTACGCGTCGACGGGATCAGCGACGAAAGTACCCACAGTGATTCCTGAGGCAGCGTTTTTTTTTCAGTCCCGTGGATCGTGTCAAGTCGGATATTCCATCCCTGACTCACACAAGTTCAACCCAATACCCGCGCCTTGACTATATCATTAAATACCCCCCTTTGAAACGCGACGTCACTGTAAACGACAGCGCCGATGACGACTCGGACGCTCCGTCGCCTTCTCTTTTCCCGCCGCACCCTCGCCTTCGCTGCCGCCTCGACGCTCGGCATCGCCAGCGGCGGCTACTACTTTCTCAATGCCGGACCTGTGCCGTATCCCGCGTCGACCCGGGAGACGAGGCGGCCCCCGCCGGCGTGGACGCCGCCTGAGCGGGAGGCGATGTTGGATGCGCTGGCGCGGAGTACTTCGGGTCGTTTTTACACGCGCACTGAAGAGGAGGAGGAGGGTCAAGAGCAAGAACAAGACGTGTTTGATATCTTGGTCGTCGGAGGCGGGGCGACGGGTGCGGGCGTCGCTGTGGACGCTGCCAGCCGGGGTCTGCGCGTCGCGCTCTTGGAGCGCCACGATTTTAGTTCTGGTACGTTCATCTGTGTCCTGGGGTTGGGTTCGCTCATGTCATTGGCCCTCAAGGCACGTCGTCCAAGTCGACCAAGCTCGTTCACGGCGGCGTACGGTATCTACAAAAGGCGGTGATGGAATTGGATTACGAGCAGTACAAGCTCGTCAGGGAGGCGTTGCGCGAACGCAAGATTTTTCTCCAGACGGCGCCGTACTTGTCGCATATGCTCCCGATCATGTTGCCCTTGTACAAGTAGGCTCGGACGCGCTCGTGCTTGGGATGCCATGCTGAAATACGCACACAGGTATTGGCAAGTTCCTTATTATTACGCGGGATGCAAGCTGTACGACGTGTTGGCTGGCAAGGAGAACATGGAGGGGTCGTATCTCATGTCCAAAGGCAAAGCGCTGGAAATGTTTCCGATGCTCAAACGCGAGGGTCTCGTCGGGGCTGTCGTCTATCACGACGGTGTGTTGTCGTGCGTCATCACCCTCAAACGACTCATTGGCCACCAGGTCAACACAATGACGCACGCATGAACGTCGCGTTGATCATGACTGCCGTCAAGCTGGGTGCGACAGTGGCCAACTATTGTGGGGTCACGGAGCTCCACAAAGACGGCCAGGGGAAGCTCATTGGTGCCAAGGTCAAAGATGAACTCACTGGGCGGGAGTTCAACGTCCGCGCCAAGGTGCGCCTGCTTTGTCTCGTGTCAACGTGTGTTGTCTCACGTGCTGATAGGGTATCATCAACGCGACTGGCCCGTACGCCGACTCACTCCTCTCCCTTGACAACCCGTCTCATAAACCTATCGTCCGAGCATCGTCGGGCGTTCATATCACGCTGCCAGCTTACTATGCGCCTGCCCGCATGGGCCTACTCGACCCTGCCACGTCCGACGGTCGCGTCATCTTCTTCCTTCCGTGGGAAGGTGGCGTTGTCGCGGGGACCACTGACACCCCTGCCAAAGTGAATGATCAGGGTGAGGAAGTGACGCCTGCTGAAGAGGACGTACGGTGGGTGATCGACGAGGTACGAGGGTACCTCAGTCCAGATATCAAGGTCCGTCGTGGAGACGTGCTCAGCGCCTGGTCAGGATTGAGACCGCTCATTTCGTCTGGGAGTGAGGGTGGGACAGAGGGTTTGGTAAGGAATCACCTGGTGCGGGTGGAGCCGTCGGGTTTGATCACGATCGCGGGTGGCAAGTGGACGACATATAGGGCGATGGCGGAAGAGACGGTGGATAAAGCGGTCCAAGTGTTTGGGTTGCAAGACAAGGTCAAAGGGGGGTGTCGAACGGCGGAAGTGCGGCTCGTTGGAAGCGACGGGTGGAGTCGGACTATGTTTATCGGGCTCGTTCAGAGGGTAGGTTTTTTTTTTCTCGTACCTCGTCGATCCCTCACGAAACGAAAGTCACTGACGTCATGGCCTAGTTTGGTCTTGATACAGACGTAGCCAAACAGTTGTCGGAAAATTACGGGGACCGTGCCTGGACAGTGTGTGCGCTAGCGGAGTCGCCCAGCGAACCATGGCCTGTGCATGGGGTGCGGCTCTCCCCAGGCTACCCCTACGTTGAAGCAGAAGTGCTCTACGCCGCGCGCCACGAGTATGCCTGCACGGCCGTCGACGTTCTCGCTCGACGCACACGCCTCGCCTTTGTAGACGCCCAAGCGGCCCTCGCAGCACTTCCGCGCGTGATCGAGATCATGAGCAAAGAACTCGGCTGGAGTCGTGCGCGCCAGAGAGCAGAGTACGCCCGCGGGGTGCAGTTCCTGGCAAGCATGGGCCTCACGCCAGGCGTGACCAGCGACGCCACGATGCAATCGTGGTGGGCGTGGTTCGAGGGCGGGTTCTGGCGTGTCGCTGGGCTGGCTGGGGTGTCTGCACCGCTGAGGGCTTCCCCGTTCTCCTCGTTCAAGCCGTCGTACAGCCGTACCAAGTTTGACGCGGGCGAGGTGGATGCGCTGAATGAGCTCTTTGCCCGGCGCATCGCTGCTGCTTCATCCGAGTCCTCCTCGTCTAGCGCAGGGCGATTGAACAAGGCAGAGATCGAACCTGCGCTCAAGGCGTTTGCGCGCGAATGGCCTGGCGCGGGGTACGAAGGATTCCGAGACGCAGATTATCGCTACGTGTTTGCACAGGAGGGTCTCGATGACTGGACGGACGTGGATTTCGACGCGTTTATCGAGGTGATTGTGCTCTCTTTTTCTTTGACGCGTTTTGGCTTGTGCTGAACGACGCGCGTCGCTAGATTTGTGGAAATCTAAAGGACGTGTCGATGATGAGCGTGGCCAAGGTGGCCAAGAAGGAGCGGAAACGGATACCTGTCGAGAAGAGCGGGGGTGGGGTGTAAAGCTGGCGTATTTTCCAGCTTGTCTCTCATTTTTTTTCCTGCCTGGATCTGTTTAATGATAATCATTGCTCTAGAGCGTTCTTTTTATTTCGTTTATCGGGGACATTATTAGACATGGAGCGTTCCTTGGCTATATCTGATCTGACTTTGACACGACTGGCTTAGGCTTATTGTCAACTAACGCCGCGGGGTTGAATAGAGAAAACAAAAGGTCCACGACAATACTTGTGGTGGATCTGATTCTGGACACTTTGCAGTCTTAATCTCGACACCACCACAACACTCGTCTGCCTTACCCATGTAAGTCATCCAGGACACGTCTTTCCTTGCGCTAACATCGTTTCAGGTCCACAACAGATGCAGGAGAACCAGCTGTACCCACTCCTAGGAAGGTCGGCACTCACCCCTTCCGTGTCTACGGCTACAAAGTGTCGCATGCTTGGGTAGTCCAGTTTGGAAAGAACAAAGGCCTCGCGCACCCAGAACTGAGCAACGATTCACTCGAAAGCGCCGTGTTCCTCTACTTGCTTGCTCGCTTGCCTGGTCTGCAACGTCACGTTCTCGACGACCCAGACGAACCCTTTTATGGATGGAGCCACTGTCTCTCTATCGCCAACAATTGGAACCCGAAGAAGAAACCTCTGGTGGCGGGCCGGCTACCAAGATGGAAGGCTGTCCTGGGGACGGAGGAAGAGCCTCGATGGTATGTACCTACCCATCATACGATACCTCCGATACCTCCGGAATATCGCAGGTGAGTCTGTCCTGCCCTGACTTTGATCAGAGCACTCAGTGACTGGGATTTGAATTCTTACGTTAGGTTATATGATGCTGCGCGGAAGTCAGGCTTGATAACGCCAGCAGAGTCGTATAACGCCTGACTTTATTATCATATACAAAATCTCTGCCGCCCCGAATACAATGCGTTTGGATGGACAGCTTTTCATGCGAGATCTACCACACACAAATTGGCGAAACCTATATTCATTTCGATGATGCCCTTGACCATGGCGCAACCTGCCCTAGGTCCGCGGCCAACGCAGAGGATCCTAGATCTGTTCGTCAAGTTCGGTTGATGTCGCGTCTCATTCACCCTCCCCGAGAAATAAGTTGCCACTCACCCGTTCAGCGTCGTCGGCTACAAAGTGAAGGAACCTCACGTGAAATATACCGCAAAGGTAGCCGTTTTATTTATCGGGCCCTCGGTCTTTGTTAGATGATACGAGGTATAGCGAGATCTAGACATGCCTCGCAGAGGCCTTGGTGTGAGTATGCCGGTCCATTTTCCGCAACAGTTTCATCTCAAGGTGCATTCAGTTAATACAAGGCATTCCTCCCTTCCCTCTGCGCAGGGTCACGGTCTGAAGATAGGTACGAACAAACCATATAATAGCAGAGTTGCATTGTATATTGAATGATTCAAACGTGTGTTGAGGTTGATCGAACTTCATCGAGGAAATGCAAGTTTTTCACAACTATCCCTATCCCAAACGTTCACCACAAGTTGCTAATAGGTGCACGCCATATACTAGTACACAAGTCACGAAGTATTTTTGAGTGGCACATTGCCTACCATATGTTGGAATCAGTCTTTGCACATTAGAGAATGAATGAATCCCTACATGAGAGCCTACCCCATCCTCCCATCATAGTGAACATGTACGATTGAATGCAGCCGATCAAGAATCAGGCTAAGCACCTGGTTGGATGGCGCAGTACCATAGAGCAGATAGTCTGATCAAACGCGTTCACGGAGGTATACCTGCCCAAGGGGGAGAACATCATGGTAGTGTACATCCGGGTATCCAGGAATATCCTGTAAAGCACGGAGTGGGAATCCGTACAGGTCCTCCTGTAGAGCTTGGATCGGCAGCTCGTTCGAGTTGAGTGGGTTCTCTTCGAGGCCACTATGAATGCCATTTTGGTCAGACAGCCTTACATCCTCCTCCTCCCCCACCTCCTCTGCCTCCTCCCCTTCCTCTGAAAGATCAAATTCTTCCGATAGCACACGAGGGAAAATATGGTACGACCACCAGAAGCCAGAAATAGCAATGAGGATTACAGATTGCTGGTGTGGATACATCTGGAAGAGATGGTATGCTTGCTTATAGAGTTGATAGCGTGCATTTCTCATGGGTATGATGGCATTCACCAAGCTTGTGAGAATGTCATGGCAGCGAGCACCAGAAGACTTGAGCTCGGCAAGTAGTGGGATACCAACGTAAGTGACCTTTCGATCTAGGTGAGGGAGGACTGGGCTAACATTGTTGGATCGAGAAAGGGAGACCTTGCGAGTGATTGCAAGGTCAGGGATACGGGAGCGATTGTGATGGGATGGTACGGAGATACTGCGGATGGAATCTAGCGTGACGTTACCGGCGTCATCGCTCAGCAAATCCAGCTGCTCATCGTGGGTGGATAAGAGGTGAGCAGGACCAGGAGCAGTGTGTGGCTCGGCAGCGGTGTCGTACCACAAATAAGGTTGTGGTGCAACAGACAGCGAGGGGTGCTTGGCGACGAGATCAGCGAGGATCAGGGCCCAAGGTTCATACCAGAGGGACTCCAAATTGCGTGGATTCCAACGGCGACTGAAGGCAGAGAGCAGTGCAAGAACGCATTTACGTTCGGCAGCAGGATTGAGGACCTGGCCAGGAAGTCGAAAACCAGTCCGGTCCGACATGGGTGTAGATGTCTGTGGTTCTCCGACGCCATGAGTGAGTGACTTTTTTTATATCTCGCCTGGGTTCAAAATGGGTTCAGGATTGGTACCCTAATTCATGATTGGACGGTGCAGGTGATCAACGACCGCTGTCAACTCAGGACAATAGATGGGACGGAACATTTGGGGTCTATGGCGCACATAATTTAGTCCGATTTGACATGCTGTTGGGTGCCTGTTGTTCTCCAATGCCATCAACGACCATTCGATACGTCAACTGGCTTATACATACATGGATTCAGGACGCGTACCCCAAATCAGGATCAGACGTTGGAAGTGGTAAACGCTGTCAACTTGGAACAATCGATGGCATGGAACAATTGAAGTCAGTGTTGACTGGGCTCGAATATATTATTCAGGACTTTACCCCAAATCGTGATCAGGCGGTGGTGACATACTATCGGAGTCTCACGTGATGAGTCTGTCTACTCTTAAAGTTTGGTGTTCGACACAACGACGACCCATCCGCCTTATGGTCTCCCACCCATGTAAGCCATCGAGGACGTGTCTTTCCTTGCGTTGATATCGTTCCAGGTCTACAACAGAAGAAACCACTGTTACATCCCCTTCTACTGGTGTCGCGACAGACCCAGCTGCACCTCCCCCTAAGAAGCTGGTGGCCACTCACCCATTTCGTGTCTACGGCTACAAATTCTCCCATGCTTGGGTAGTCCAGTTTGGAAAGGACAAGGGCCTCCAGCGTGAAGACATGAGCAACGACTCGCTCGAAAGCGCCGTGTTCCTATATTTGCTTTCTCGCCTGCCCGGACTGCAACCTCATTATCTCGACGACCCAGATGAGCCTTTTTACGGTTGGAGCCACTGTCTCGCGATCGCGAACAATTGGAACCCGAAGAAGAAACCACTGGTGGCGGGCCGGCTACCAAAATGGAAGGCTGTCCTGGGGACGGAGGAAGAGCCTCGATGGTACATACCTACCCGTCATACGATACCTCCGATACCCCAAGAATATCGAAGGTGAGTCAATCCTGCCGTTTAAATCCATCAGAGCACTCAGGGGTTTCGTATTCTTTGCGTTTTATTAGGTTATACGAGAGACACCTTGCTGAAGTCAGGCAGGCAGAATCTCATAACACGTAATGTTTGTTGCATATGAAATCTCCCTCACAAATCCAACTGTGTTTGAATAGGCTACTTTGTATACCAGATCCCCCCCACAAATTTGCGAAACCCATGTAGATAATAATGCGTTGGGAACTTCGTTACCGTGGCATGAAGCGTTTGACTTGAGACCACCAGGACAGGCATCATTTGCCTACAATGAGGTGAAGATGGGCAGACCAGACGATACTGCGAATTCACTTTGCAATCATCTGTCCAATGCAGAGGATCGTTCCCCCTCGAGTCCGGCTGTTGCGTCGCTTCCGTCTGAATCAACTCAGCCTGCGTCTCCTCCCGAAAAGCAGGTCGCCACTCTCCCATTGCATGCCTATGGATACAACTAGTGTGGTGTGCTTGGCTACTCCAGCTTGCAAAGGACAAACGCCTTGAGCGTCCGGGCCCGAACGCTGGAAGTGCTATTCTCCAGTACTTGTTTGCTTGTAGTACTTGCGATCGCCGACAATTGAAACTCGGAGAAGAAACTTCTGGCAGCGGGTTGACTACCAAAGCGGAAGGCCGTCTCTCGAAATTATCAGCGGTGACTTTATCACCCTGGCCAGTCCATTTTATCCATCTCCCACAACTAGTTGATACAAAGGATGTCTCATCCGTCTTGAAGATTGCAAGGTAAGAACGTTGTGAAAGCATGCACAGAGAAGTTAGTGGCATTGATCGTTCTCCACCGTATTTAGATGAGGGGAAAGCCGTTGTGGTAGTATCGCGATTGCAACCTGCCCATTGTAGTCCATTGATCTGTCTAGGGCCATATGTACAAGGTGCACGTTTCTCCGATTATCTACACTTGGTCCTTCCGTCACCGTCACTGGTACTCATACACACCCACTATTTTCAAGGCTCGTATTTCGGTTCATTCAACTCAGGAACGCGAAAAACACCCATCTCGCTAGACACGAGAGGTCAGGAATGTCAATGCCAGCCATTCATCGATCGCCACCATGAGGTCGTAATTGATCACTTGACTGACCATCAAGTCAAATTTGTATGACGGATACGATCTTCTTTCGGAGGAACACGATTCTTCCATTTGAACGGGGGACTGGGGTCATAGCCTGGCGCAGGGTACAAAGGATTCCGAGAAGCTGGGTATCGATATGTAATTGCGCAAAAGGGCCTCGAATCTCGATGACTGGACGGACGTAGATTTTGACGCGTTTATCGAGGTGATTGTGCCTTTTCGACGCGTCGCTAGATTTGTGGAAATTTAAAGGACGTGTCGATAATGAGTTGGTCGGGGTGGTATTGAAGGAGGGGAAACGGATATTTGTCGAGAAGAGCGGAAGTGGGTGTATTTGCGAGCTTGTATTTTCCTAGTGGGTTTGTCTCGAGTTATCTCTCTTTTTTGCCTGAACCTGTTTGAATCCTTGGTAAATACTTACTTGTGGTGGATCTGATTCCACCAGAGGCATCTAGACGCCTTGCAGTCTTAATCTTGACACCACTACCGCGACACCCATCCGCCTTACGCTCTCCCACCCATGTAAGTCGTCGAGGGCCTGTTTTTCGTTGCCCTAACATCGTTCCAGGTCTACAACAGATTCAGAAGAAACCGCTACATCCCCTTCCGCCGGTGTCGCGACTGAACCAGCCGCACCTCCCCCTAAGAAGCTGGTGGCCACTCACCCATTTCGTGTCTACGGTTATAAGGTGTCACATTCATGGCTAGTCCAGTTTGGAAAAGACAAAGGCCTCCAGCTTGAAGACATGAATAACGTCTCTCTCAAAAGCGCCGTGTTCATGTACTTGGTTGCTCGCTTGCCTGGAATGCAACTTCATTATCTCGACGACCCGGACGAGCCTCTCTACGAATGGAGTCACTGCCTTGCAATCGCCAACAATTGGAACCCGAAGAAGAAACCTCTGGTAGCGGGTCGGCTACCAACGTGGAAGGCTGTCCTTGGGACGGAGGAAGAGCCTCGATGGTATATACCTACACGTGATACGATACCTCCGATACCTCAAGAATATCGAAGGCGAGTCTATTTTGCCGTTTTAGTTCATCAGAGGACTCAGTGGTTTTGTATTATTTGCGTTTCGTTAGGTTATATGAGAGACACCTCGCTAAAGTCAGGCAGGGGGAATCTTATGACGCATAATTTTTGTTATTGTATATGAAATTTCCGCCCCGAATCCAATATGTTGCAACTGACAGCTTTGTATACGAGATCCACAACGCAAATTTGTGAAACCCTTCAATTTGTCCTTGACCATGGTGGAAAGAATCTGTCCCGAGGCTTCATCTCGCCCTGTGCTGACAGTGGAGTCCAGATCCTAGATTTGTTCCTCAAGTTCGGTGGACGTCGTGTCTCAACCCTTCTCCCACAGAACAAGTTGCCACTCACCTGTTCCATCTACGACTACAAAGTGTGCACGCCTGGCTCGTCCACTTTGGAAAGGACAAAGGCCACTGCAAGTCCATCTTCTGACACAGACGAAACTTAGATTCGTGTATGCATGAGGTCGGTGACAATTGGAATCCCCAGAAACTTCTGGTAGTGGATCGGCCACCACAGTAAAGGGCTATTCTGGTGAAATTCGATGTTGTGTTTCCAATGTCACCATCTAACAGCAAATCCAGCTGCTCATCATGGGTGGATAAGAGGTGAGCGGGACCGGGAGTTGTGTGCGGCTCAGCAGAGGTGTCGGTGTCGTGCCACAGATAAGGTTGGGGTGCGACGGACAAGGAAGGGTGATCGGCGACGAGGTCTGCGAGGATCTGGGCCCAAGGGTCGTACCATAGGGACTCCAGATTCCGAGGGTTCCATTACCTGCTAAAAGCGGACAGCAATGAAAGAATGCATCTGCGTTGGGAGGTGGGATTGAGGATGTGACCGGGAAGTCGGAAATCAGTCCGATCTGACATGGTGTGGAGTGGGTGGGTCTCCAATGGCCTGAGTGACCTTGTATACGTTAACCAGGTTCAAATGACATCCAGGATTTGTACCCCAAATCATGGCCAGATGGTGGAGCGGTCACCGGGTGCTGTCAACTCAGAAGAATCGATAGCCATGGAATGATCGGAGTCTATGACGCACGTAAATTAGTCCAATCTGATGTGTTGTGGATGTCTGTGGGTCTCAGAACCATCCCGGGTTCGAAAATGCTTATTCATGGAACCAGGACTTGTACCCCAAATCATGATCAGACGTTGGAGGTGGTAAACGCTGTCACCTTGGAACAATCGATAGCACAAAACAATCGGAGTCGATGTCTGTGGTTCCCAGACGGTCATTGTATATGTCAACTGGGCTCGAATATTCAGGACCCAAATCATAAAGGGACGGTGGGTAGCATGTACATACTAAGAGCAAAACAATCGTAGTAAATAGCGCACGTGATGTCTGTTCTGTTCTACTTTATAGTTAGCATCAACCTCAACTGCCTTACGTTCCATGTCAGTCATCGAGGCACGCGTCTTTCCTTGCGCTAATATCGTCCCAGGTCTACAACAGAAGAAACCACTGCTACATCCCCTTCTGCTGGTGTCGCGACTGAACCAGCACCTCCTAAGAAGGTTGCCCCTCACCCCTTCCGTGTCTACGGCTACAAAGTGTCTCATGCTTGGGTAGTCCAGTTTGGAAAAGACAACGGCCTTGCACACCCAGAACTGAGCAACGATTCACTCGAAAGTGCCGTGTTCCAGTACTTTATTGCTCGCCTGCCTGGTCTGCAACGTCATTTTCTCGACGATCCAGACGAACCCTTTTACGGATGGAGTCACTGTCTCTCGATCGCCAACAATTGGAATCCGAAGAAGAAGCCTCTGGTAGCGGGTCGGCTACCACAGTGGAAGGCCATTCTGGGTACGGAGGAAGAACCTCGGTGGTATATACCTACCCGTCATACGATACCTCCGACCCCTCCAGAATATCGAAGGTGAGTCTAACCTCCCCTTGATTCCATCAGAGCACCCAGTGATTCTTCGCGTTTTGTTAGGTTGTACGAGAGGCACCTCGCAGCTGAAAGTCAAGCAGGTTGATGGTAGAATTTGACGGGGGAGTATCGATATCTACAGATCATGAGTCCATCGCAGTCGCGAAATATTTCGTTGGGAAATTCGATACCATGGGGCAAACCATCTGCCTTTACATACAGCACGGAGAGGCCTTATAGTTCACTCGTGACCGCGTGTGGTCCTCCAGCAAAAGCTCAGGAACGCGCAGAACACCCTCTCGCTATACATGAAAAAGTGATGGAATAGATTACGAGTGGCAGTACAAGCTCGTAAGGGAGACGTTGCGCGAACGCAAGATATTTCTCCAGACCGCCCCGTACTTGTCGCATATGATCCTCCTGGTCATGCGCCCTCGTACAAAGTAAGCTCGAACGTGCTCGTGCTCGGATGGCTTACTGGAATACACCCACGTCCCAGCAGGTATTGGCAGGTTCCATACTATTACGCGGGATGCAAGCTGTACGATGTATTGGCCAGCTTAAAGGAGAACATGGAAGGGTCGTATCTCATGTCCAAAGGCAAAGCGCTGGAAATGTTTCCGATTCTCAAACGCGAGGGTCTCGTTGGGGCTGTCCTCTATTACGACGGTGTGTTGTCGTGCGTCATCCTCTTCAAACGACTCATTGGCCACCAGGTCAACACAATGACGCACGCATGAACGTCGCGTTGATCATGACTGCCGTCAACTGGGTGCGGGTCGTGCGACGGTGGCCAACTATTGTGGGGTCGCGGAGCTCCACAAGGACGACCAGGGAAGCTCGTTGGTACCAAGGTCAAAGACGAGCTCACCGGACGGGGGTTCAACGTCCGCGCCAAGGTGTGCCTGCTTTGTCTCGTCAACGTGTGTTGTCTCACGTGCTAATAGGGCATCAACGTGACTGGCCTGTACACCAACTCACTCCTCTCCCTTGACAACCCGTCTCATAAACCTATTGTCTGAGCGTCGTCTGGCGTTCACATCACGGTGCCGGCTTCCATGCGCTGCATGGGCCTTCTCGACCCCGACGGTCGTGTCAACTTCTTCCAGTCGAACTCGTTCAGAGGTCGGTTCTCTCTCGTACCACGTCGATCCCTCACGGAAGTCATTGACGTCACGGCCTAGTTTGGTCTTGACACAAATGTGATCACACAATTGTGAAAATTACGGGGACCTTGCCTGGACGGTGCACGGGCTAGATTTTGACGCGTTTATCGAGGTGATTGTGCTCTTTTGATGCGTTGGCTTGTGCTGAATGACTCGTCGTTAGATTTGAAGGACGTGTCGATGATGATGAGCGTGGCCAAGATGGTCAAGGAGCGGAGATGGGTACCTGTCGAGAGGAGCGGGGGTGGTGTGTAATCCGGCATATTTTCGAGCCTGTCTTTGTCTAGTGGGTTTATGTCCAGTTCTCTCTTTTTCTTTTTTGGTCTGAATGTGTTCGATGATTATTGCTCTTTAGAGTGCTCTTTCTATTTCGTTTATCGGGGTCATTGATACATATGGAGTCACTCAGAGTCATTCCTTGGCGATATCTGATCTGACTTGATGCGACTTGCTTAGGCTGATTGTCAGTCAACGCCGCGGGGTTGAATAGAGAAAACAAACAATGGCAGGTCCAGACAATACGTACTTGTTCAAGTGGATCTGATTCCAACGAGGACGTCTGGACGCCTTGCAGTCTTGATTTTAACACCACCACGACACCCATCTGCTTTACGCTCTCCCACACATGTAAGTCATCGAAGGCGCGTCTTTCTTTGGGCTAACATTGTTTCCAGGTCTACAACAAAAGAAACTGCTATATCCTCTTCTGCTAGTGTCGCGACTGAACCAGTCGCACCTCCTTCTAAGAAGCTAGCTGCTACTCACCCATTCCGTGTCTATGGCTACAAGGTATCACATGCTTGGGTACTTCAGTTTGCAATAGACAAGGACCTCGGGCGGCCGGGCGTGAGCAACGACAGGCTCGAAAGTGCTGTGTTTCTACATTTGCTCGCTCGCTTGCCTGGACTGCAACGCCACTTTCTCGATGACCCAGACGAACCTTCTTACGGATGGAGCCACTGTCTCGCGATCGCCAACAATTGGAACCCAAAGAAGAAACCTCTGGTAGCGGGTCGGCTACCGAAATGGAAGGCTGTCCTGGAGACAGAGGAAGAGCCTCGATGGTATATACCTACCCGAGATACGACACCACCGGTACCTCCAGAATATCGAAGGTGAGTCCGACCTGGCTTTTCAACTCATCGGAGTACTCAATGGCTTCATCTTTTACGTTAGGTTCATTGATGCCGTGCTAAAGTCAGAGTTGGTAGCGGCAGAATCATCATTATAACACCCAACGTTTGTTATTGTATACAAAGTCTCCCCCACGCATCGAATGTCTCTGAATAGGTTGTTTTCCATAGTACGAGGGGGGATTCCGAAACACCATGTACATAATATTTCGTCGGCAACTTCGATATGCCCTGGCCGATCTACATTGGACGTCTGAACGCCTCGAAGCAACTAACACAAGCAACCCATTCTTTCCTGCATTCGCTTTTGCCATCGTGTAATAAGTTAAGTCCTGAAGACTCAGAAACCTTCCCTTTCTCTGTGCTGACGGTCCAGCCCAGGTCGCCGGCCGATGCAGAAGATCCTACATCTGTTCCTCCCTCAAGTTCGGTTGATGTCGTCTCTGAGTCGCCTACTCCTAAGAAGCAATTTGCCACTGAGCCCTGCTGTGTCTACCGGTACAAAGTGTCCCATGCTTGGATATTCCAGTTTGCAAAGGACAACGGCCGTGAGCGTCCGGGCGTGAGCAACGACTTGCTCGAATGCGCCGCGTTCCTATACATACATGCTTGCTCGCTTGCCTGGGCTGGCACCGTCTCGATGGCCCAGACGCAGTTTTTTACGGTTGGAGCCATTGTATCCTAGTCGACAGCAGTTGGGTCCCGAAATGCTTGAAAAGTTTGGTGGCAAAGTAGAGGGCTATCCTGGGCACAAAGGTGCCTCGCTGGTATATACCTACCCGTCATGCAATTCGTCGATTTCTCCATATTTTCGCAGGGGAAAAGTTGTTGTGATATCCTCGCAATTGAGATCGACCCGTCTACAAGTCATAAGGCCATGTATATACGAGGTACAAGATTCTCCGATTATCCATATTTTGCCCATCCACTAGTCGTGCTCACACAACCACACGTTACTATTTTCAAGGCTCGTATTTCGATTGGTTCAACTCATTCACTCGTGACCGCGTGTAGTCCTCGAGCAAAAGCTCAGGAACGCGCAAAACACCCCTCTCGCTGACACAAGACATTAGAATTCCGATGCCGGCCACCGTGAATGAAAACACGTACATCTCGTCGATCGCCACCATGAGATCATAATTGATTTCTTGACTAACCACCGAGTCAAATTTGTATGACGGATGCGATCGAACAAACCCTCGCATCCACCTTGCCGTCGTGGACAATGAGCCTGTTACGCTTCAGCACGACAGAGACCAGGAAGCAAAGTATAGGCACACACCGTTTGCACGACGGCGGACCAGATCTGTGTATCTGCCGATCTGCATTCTCTCTGAGGGCTTGATGTCAAGCGTTTCGAGGTATGCCTCGACGAATCCGAGCAACCCAGGAAATGTTGCACCCTGTCATGACCGGGAATATGTATCGTGGGTGTGGAATGCGGGACACCAACCTTGCCATTGAAGATCTCGTCCATGGACATCTCCTCGTATTCGTCTTCGACGAGCGTGTCTACGAACAAAGCCGGTTTGGGAATTCGGGGGAAGCCATTCCGCAACCTTTTTTCTTTTGGAGGAACACTATTCTTCTGTTCGACTGGGGTGCTGGAGGCAGTCGATGAAGGAGTCGTCATCATGGGCGACGGGTACCCAGGCGGCAAGAGGTTT
>JBBPLG010000299.1:2318-27763 GCA_038089695.1 Xanthoconium separans | reverse complement strand
TCTTTCCTGCTCTGAATTCAGTCTGTTAATTAGTTCACTGCAAACATCTCCGAAATACTGATATCCCCCGTGCAACCCCCGGGTGTGAGTCTCAGAAAAATCGCAGCGGGGCAGCAACGTAAGTTCCAATCCATGACGCCACTCTGTCACCCTCAAATTCCAGATTACACAATCAATTGTCATTACCGTTCAGGAAACTATTGTCTCTGATCAGTGTTTTATGTAACCTACACATACCTACATCGGTAGCGACGCTCTTGTGCCAAGTCTCCGATGCCTGAGAAGATCTCCAAATCACATGCTATATCTCTTACCCGCAGGGATAGTATGCATTGAAAGCAAGCTCAGGCTGAAATTATGTAGGTAGTTGGGCACGCGCAGGACGAGAGGGCAAGGGTCATTGAAGTAGCCATAATATTCGCACGCCTCTTGACTACCATAGGGAAACTAGGACAAAGACCCGGTAACCGCTCACAGTCACGTTCAAATGAACGCTAGCAGCGTTCATCGACTCTCCCACGATTTGCGGTCAGTGACTCTGACCCTCGTTGACCGACCGGCAGAACACTGTGCTCCTCGCAGCTCACCATTTCGGGTCCAGGGTGTGTGAGCCCGACTGCCGCGTACATATCGCTGCGAGGAGTTCCCTCCCACCCTCGCACACCCCACCCCGGGCTGAGGAGCGCTCTGCACACTTACCCAGGCTCTCTTGCTCTCTTGCTCTCTTGCTCTCCGCTCCCGCGTCTACAGAGCGACATCCAAGGATCGAAGACCATCGCCATTACCGTCAACATAGACAAACTTGAACCTGCTTGTCAGCACTCGCCCTGAACTCACAAAAATCGGTTTCAAGTTGTTCATTGATGAGGATGCCAGACTTGTCATCGACATGGGACCAGCGCGCAGATAGGGCAGAACAAGGCCAAAAAAACGGCTATGGTAGTTTGTATGCGCTGTGCAATCCATCCTGTTTCCAAGTATTATCGTACGCGTCCGGGTCCTGGTGCAGCGTAAATGTAGCTAAAACTGCCGATCGCCAATGATGGTCGGTCCCTATTATACACTATAAATCAGCGGATCCTTGCCGCATTCGTGGCTGACTCGGACCGTCTTGATTTTTTCGCAGTGACAGTCTCATTTGCCGGAAACCTGGACGTTTGCAGCCGAAGAAACCCTCTCCAACTACCGTGGGACTCGGGCATACCTGCCTTGTGCTGTAGCTGATTCGGATAATCAATTATTTCCCAGTCAACAGTCCCATCGGTCGAATAACCGGGGGGCCTAGGTCACCGTCAGCCGCACCCAGCCGTGCGGAGTTCAAAAAGTGGTTGCTCAGTCGTGATTGGTTGAGATCCTTGTGCAAGGCGGTGCTCCCGTTTGTTTGATTGTTTGAGCTGAGTCAGATTCTCCCTCAATGTCAATGAAACCGAACGACCATACTACCATGTCTGGTGTCCGGAGAAACCCTTCACGCACATGCAGAAGCCAACCATCAAGCCTTCCGTCTGTCCGAGAGGATCCTCACACCCCGAGTCCAGAGCCAATCACAACCGAATACCACCCAGATCAGGAAAACAAGGTGCAACGTGCCACCGAGGACAATTCTACTCCACGATCACGTATAAAAGCGGGCTCATCCACCAGGGAAAAGCAGAAGAAGAATGCACGCGAAGCTGATCCGAACAAAGGACGGTGTCTCCTCACGAACATCAACGAGGCCGTTGAAACGTGCCACATAGTAGCCAAGTCTGAGTCGACTAATGACCGCACAGTAAATCTTATCTTTTTCTTAGGGAATTGAGTAACGATCCATTAGTAGCTCCGACGACTCGAGTATGCGTGGGGTCTGAATCACGAGGAGCTGAATCTGGATTCACGCTATAACCTGGTTTTCCGTAAGTCGAGAATCTGATCAGTTGACATCTTGCAGTCTGACTTCTCCCTAGTAAGGGCAGACTGGCACCTTCTTTTCGACCGAGGAAGTTGGATTTTCGTACCGGAACTGGAAGTTCTTGAGAAACTCAAAGAAGTTACCATGGATAACGCTCTAGCTAATCGAAGTGAGATCGATCTCACTAAAGTAAGGCTCTCACCATTTTCTATCTGTTTAAAACATTCTGACTCGTTGCTTGTTTAGACGCTGGGGTTGGGGGGGTTCAAATACCATTTATTGCCTTTGGTAAAGTTGATGGTGCCCATCTGTCGCTTCGAGGCCCCATTGGCCAGTAACAACCCGAAGTACACCCCACACAACTATCCGTTCGATACACTCGGTTCGCTCACTAGTCACATCAAGCCACAATTCGTCGTCTTCAACTCTGGACAAAAGCTGCACAAACTGAACCCGAAAATGCACGACTATCGGCGCCTTTCTTCCATTCTTGGATCGGCTGCTTCTGCAAATAAAGATACCGCTGATAAAAGGATCAAGTTGATTCTCGATTTATACGAACACTGGATGAGTTTGAACCTGAACCTGCCAGGTTCCCTTGACGAGCCCGGCCAAAACGATGACCGGGATAGCGATGCTAGTCAACCTCCGTCCTCTCCACCACCCATTTCTTCAGACGATGGATATGAATCTGGTGATGGTGCCAGTGACCCAAGCAGCGTGTTATCTACCCCTTTCACGACGTCGAAAGATGGGTGGCAAAATCACGACAATGACGACCATCTCCCCCACAAATTCGAAGAGGATACTGTTGCTGATGACAATAGTTGGAATTCTTTTGGTGAAACCTCCTGCCGCGGCTGGGTGGAACAATGTGCACAAGCTGCCTTGAAAGGTGGGTGGGAGCTGGTCTCCAATGACAACCAGGTCGCTGCATATGCCAAGGAGCATACTCGTCGTGCTCCTCCGCCCAGGAGTTGGTATGAGTGGGGGCCAAAAAGGTGGGAGGAGATTGATGGGGGTAAATGGCCTCCTTTCAACACAGAGAAGTGGTCGAGCAACGATTGGGCACTCTTCTGGGAGGATTGTTGGTTGACCCGTGTCGCGTAACTAGGTTTAGAAATGAAGACTGCGAAGATTGTAGAAGTTGGTGTGTAATACAGTGTCGTGATTGCCGTGACCTCTCCATTTCATCGTCTTTACCATCGTCATCGTGGCTGTTACTTTCCTCTCCCTTTACCACCTAGTACTCCGATATCCACTATATACAACCTATGGTGTGGTCAAGTTTACAACCCTGATCTTCGGGCTCACTGCACCAGTGAACACTGTCACCTATGAAGTGCAGGACACCGACAACCAGGGAACACTGCTATCAGGAATTCCCATCACTGCGCTCTCACAGGTCCTTTGCCATCAACTTTGGCAACTGCGATGCGATAACCTTGTAGGAATTCACTTCTTCCGAATCGGAACATTTGTATCTGCGTTTCCGAGCCGGAACCAGCGGGATGAACTATCAGATTCAGACCCGTCCCTGAAGTCAAGCCTGGTAACATATTATAACCACAAATTGTCCACCACGGTGCTTAGGGTAAATAACAACACGATAGAGCAAATAGGAATAGATGGACAAAATGACGACAACCAAAGGACGCGAAAAGGGCGCACAGCCGTCGGTCGCGAGGTCACGTAGGGACACTGAACCAAACCGCTCTTTTGATCCACGCGACATCCCTTTTCGAACCAAACCTCACGCGCTTGAGCTTTGTCCTGCCTCAAATATGCCCAGCATCGTGAAGTGTCATCAGCGTCTGGAGCATCAGCATTATTAACAACAACATACAATGACGTGATGTCAGTGGCCAAGTGGCCGAGTCACAGAATGGCACAAGAAGAGGATAGTGTAACCACGAACGCACTAGTCATGTATATGATGTGGCACTCAGGTCATACGACACAGTGTGGTCCATCTCTTCTCAATACTTTAGCTCCTGCACAGGATATAGATGACACTACAAAATTGTTTATTCGACATGGAAAGGAATGGGAATAGAACTCTGAGCTGGAAACATAACAATACAATGATCTCAGTGTACGACCCTCTTCAGTCGGGAGACCTGAAGCTCCAAATTTGCTAGCCTGACAAGAAGTTTGCGATCCTCCTGATCTGCTTCTTCCTGTTTCTTCTGCAGGTTTGCAATACGGTCACTCAACTGAATGCAAAATTCTATCCGCTCGTCCCTCACTCTCTCCAGGGCAATAGACTGTCCAGCAGCAGCAGCCTTCCCTCGCACACGGCGAATTAACTTGCCTGATTGCTGTTTCAGCCAAGAAATGTAGTAAATAGATTCTACTGATGCCTCACCCGCAGACGTACATCTGATTTTCTGCGATGCACACCTGTTGCATGCACGTTTGTCATTCCAGGAAGTCAAGGAGTCACCACCGGGCCACGTGCACGGCAAGCCACGAGCTTCGCATGCATCGCATGCATCGCAATCCTGAGGCAAGTTTGAGTTCGACATGTCAGAACATCCTGGATTCAGTGAATGACGCACCTTGGATGCAGATGAGTCATTGGATCTGACAGCAACTTCCTCCTGGTACTTTCCTTTCGGATCGACGCCTGTGGAAGGCCCAGCACGAGCGTTCCCCGCTGACAATGAGGAATCGATGAAGACTTCGAGTTTCTTCTTTTTTCTTATTTCTGTTTCATCTTCAACATTTATGTCCGACGCTCGCCTCTTGGGTGTTGGATTCGGCTTGGAGGTGGCCGCAAGGGTGCCGCAATGCTGGATGTCTTGGTCATCGGAAGGTTGATGCTGGTCAGCATCAGAAGGGCCGGTTTCTGCTAATGAGTTTCGCACTATTGTCCATAGTCAGTATATTTGTCTGTGTTTCACCACTGTCTGCATAGCTTACTTTCTTCTGAAGCATAGGATGTAGGTCTGGCTTGCTCAAGAACCACTAAAGAGACCAGATGTCACAGGCAAGTGCTGAGCAAGGGGGAACAGACCCTGAACGAAGCACTCACCATGTAGCGGTGGATTGTTCCACCAGAAATCATCGCCCCTGAGTTCAGGAAGTGCCTCATGTGCGTCGACATAAACAGGACTGGTAACCAGGGGGTCGTCAACACGCACTTCGTGGAAGCATACAGTATTTCCACGTCTATAGTGGCATGAAAGCACGCGGCGCAGGCTTCCGAGAAGTCGTGGATGTGGTGAGTTTCTGCTGGGATGTGGTAAGGTAGACTAAATATCATATTTAAAGTCAACACTGCAAAATGGACCAGATAAGATAGGATGCCTACCAGTTCGTGTGCCAGATTATCCCGCATCCAGTGTTGCCATATCTCCTTTGGCTGAACAATGCGTGGAATGATTTCCAGGGCTGCGTGGACGCGGGCAGTAGCGAGTAAGACGACTGGATCTATAGGATTAGACGTGTTCATGGTAATGGTAATGGTATCAAACCAAGTCCCGTGCGGACAAGAAAATTGGGCACGTGACGTTGTATCATTGTGACACTTTGGTACCGCCTGGCGAGGTGGCGCAAACCTTGCTTGATGCAAAAATGAAGCACAACGCGATTGCAATGTATAACAATCGTTCAGGAGATTGTACAATGAACAAAGAATATTATATATTTGTATCTAAATATTATACACGACAGCAGGACACCACCCCGTCATCGCCGCGTCGCCGTAGTCCTCGTCCTTATCCGGTGGTTGTTGACGCAGCGGGAAGGGTCCAGACAGAGGGCGGATGCGGCGAATGAGCCATTGGGCTCGTTGGCAGCTCGGGAAGGAACCAAATGAGCCACGAGGCTCATTGACGTGTCGGGACGGGTCCAGGTGGCAGGCAGGCGCGTCGAATAAGCCGTTGGACTTGTCGACACCACGGGAAGGGAATGGGGTGAGGGTGCGGCGGAAGAGCCAACAGGCTCATCAACGCCACAGGACGGATCCAGATGCAGTGGGCATGCGTCGAACGAGCCATTCGGCTCGCCGACAGTTTGGGGGAGGTCCAAACGGGGCGGAGGATGCGCCAACAAGCCAACAGGCTCATTTACGCCACGGGAGCGGTTCAACAGTGAGGGTGCGTCAACCGAGCCAATGGGCTCGTCGACACCGCAGGAGCGGTCCAGAGATGGCGAGCGTGCGTCGAATGAGCGGTTCGGCTCTTCGACGGCATGGGAGGGGTGCGGACGTGGTGGGCATGTGTCAAACGAGCCGTTCGGCTCGTCGACACCTCAGGAGCGGTCCAGGAGGGACTGCGGTGCGTCGACAATGCCGTTGGGCTTGTCAACGGCTCAGTAAAGGTGCAGACCGGGCGGCGCATGCGTCGAACGAGCTCGTCGACGTAGTGGGAGGGATCCGGGTGACAGGCGGGGGCGTCAAATGGGCCGTTGGGCCAGTTGACGGCTGAGGAGGGGTCCAGAAGGGGCCAAACATGCGCCGAACGAGCCAATAGGTTCGTCGACACGTCGAGTGGGTTCCGGGTGGCAAGGGGCGTTGTTCAGCTTGATGACGCGGCAGGAAGGGTCTAGGAAGGGGACGGGTCCGTCGAACGAGCTATCAGGCTCGTCAATGTCTTGGAAGGGTCTGGGTGACAGGCGGGGTGAGCGAGCCGTTGGGCTCGTTACATAACGCCTTGGGAGGGGTCTAGACGCGGCGGGTGTGCGTCGCACAAGCCGTTGGGCTCGTGGACGCCTCGAGAGGGTCCAGATACGACGGCAACTTGAAGCTTGCGGTCACGTCGTCGTTGTTGTTCCAGCGGTGGTAGTACTGATGTACGGGGTGCGATGCATGAAGGTAAGTAGCACAACCATGGCACACGCAGCAAAATCCAGTAAGACATTGTCGGGGTGGCAGAACTTTGAGGCTTACTTACGCGACTTTGATAGGTGGTACACTGATTTATGACCCAAATAAACCTCGAAATCTTGAGCTCCCAGCGGTATGGGGTCCAATTTCGGCGCGACTCCGGACCCTGGCAGCCCCAGAAGAATCTTCCATGTGGAAGATTTGCCAATAGCAATGGAGTGTCACGTGTTGTCGTCGTTGTTGTGCACATCGCTGCGCCGTCACATCGAACGAACGGGTGCAAAATTGCGAGACTGGTTTGTTATGTTACGTAATTATGACGAAGCCGCGAGAACTTATTTTTCCAAGTGAAACTTAGCTTGAACGCCCGCAGAACATTATAGTTGCCATGAGCATATCCCATGAAATCAAAGTGGACGAGAAAGTCCTGATCACCACGGCTCGCATACAGGCAGCCCTCAAAGCCATTCCTCGTATCGTTGGGTCAAAGAAAGAGTGGGGTCCCTGGATGCGAGATAACCTTAAATCTGAACTGGTAAGCTCTGCGTTCCGGATGAACACGGACATCGTTAACTTGAATTAAATTGGGAATTATGTGTTTAGAGTCAGATTTCAAAAGCCAACGATGCATTTCCGCACCCCAAGCTTCTCGGAAGCCTCAGGGCGATGCTTGCACGCCACTACAGAAGTGGGATGTCGGTAGACACGCTCTTGTTTGACGAGGTGCGTGCTGACGATCCGTCGGTCACTGGAGTAGGATATGTGGATGTTCCTGTGGATGTGCTCCCTGTGCTGAAAGGAGCTGATTTCTGGTGGCAACTACACTCACCATCTGGTGAGTCGTCCATTTCATGTGGTGTCCATTCCATTTCACACGGCACCAATTCTTTGGGTGCATCTATCCCTAGCGAGTTTCAGGATAGATCCGGCGCCTGTGGTGGCTCGTTTGGAGGTTGATCCTGAAGTGGGGTCATCAAGCACGCGAGCTCAGATTTCATCCAGGCAGAAGCAGAAGCTAAAGGTAACTCGACCACCTGCAGCTGCACAAAATACAGCAATCAGGGAAGATTGTGAGGCCGCCTGCATGATTAAATCCTAATATAATTCTGACAGTCACTACTAACCAGCACCCATCATAGACCACCTTCGTTCTCATACCAAGCACTATCTCAGAAACGGCATGGTTGTTCGAGGCCCAAAGGGCAAGAAACGTGCGCCGAGGGATGAAGATGTTGCAACAGCGCCCGCAATTAAAAAGAAGTTCAAGTCACGAGAGTTCGTTGAAACGGGTGAGGAGGATGACACCCAGATTGGCCCTTTGGAATATGTGAGTCTGAATGGCCAAAGCCAAGTGGACGGGCCAGAAGGATCCGGAGATGCGGAAGCTTCTGCTTCCGCTCTTAAGGTGAGCAATCCAGTGGATTTGGTTAGCACTACAGGACGTTCAATTTCTTCAGATCTGTGATGCCTGTAAGACCCGTGGCTCAGAATGCTTGTGGACTGTTGGCGCTGGCAACCAGAAACGGGCATGTAAGGTGTGTGTTTTGGCCAAGACCCGTTGCCAGGTCGAGGGTGAGTCTGGTCACGCCTTCTCTCATATGTCTACTTTTTTCTGAAGAATGCAGGGCTGCCTGCTATTCGTCGTTCACATAGAAAAGAAAAGGCAACTGGATTGCGGAATATCGCTCGAGGGGAGAAAACTGAGAGGCAGCTGTTGGACACGATGGATGAGCGTTTGGTAGAGTTGGAAAACAACGAGGCTGCACGCCAAGAGAAGATGCTGGAGATGATGTCCCAGATTGCAAATCTGGAGGTCGAGGTGAGACATTTATCATAGACAGAAGGGTCCAATGCTTGTTGGTGAATATCGATCATTCTACCTTCCTTCCGTTGTCGTCATCATGAGTGGGTTCTCTATGTGTGATTCTGTGAATCAACACACCATTATTGCAAAGGTTTTACTTATGACGCTCCAAATGGTTGTCTATTCACATACATAGTCTCATGCAACATACAAATGTGTGCACAATATACATACGTACGTTGCGCGCGGTATGTATTTACAGTTCACAATGATGGTACCCCCGCGGTACTTACGTAACACGCGCTTTGTGAGGCAACTAGTCGACGCGTCGAGGCTTGTCACCTTCAACCATGTCGCTCTTCACATGCAGCGAATTCAGAGCGTTACAAAAAGACATAAGCAAGTTCATCATCAACGAGGGCGAAGCACTCCCTGAGCCTGAAAAGAATTACCTGGAGGTATGCCTCCAGTACTGAACTCTTTATCCCTGGTATCACTGACCCTCGTTTCGGCCACAGTTCGTGCGGGACGTCATTTCATTCTCGTCGGAAGATCTCCAGGATGGGGACTCTGCAGAATTTGTGTGGCCACCGCTTCCCCAAGACGTTCAGCTTGAGATCGCACCGAAGTGGCTCGAAGCGTGGAAAGGGAAGAAGAAGCACAAAGCGAAAGGTGAGTATTCCATCTACATGTCTTTCAAATAACTTTACCCACTCGAGATCCACAATGCGTCTAAGGCACATCGCGGCCAGTAGCTGGAAGAAACCCTCCGGTTGCAGGGAGTCAACCCGAGACGCCTCCTCAAGATGCACAAAGTGGTCAAGCCACATCTTGTCAGGCAAAAGGAAACAACTCACCACTCGCCGAGGGTCAAGCCAGCTCGCTCCCGGAGCCACAACGAGCCGAAGGGACTTCGCGTCACGTCGCCGGAAACGATTCTCCCGTTGCGGGAGGTTCGATGAGTTCGCATACTCAAAATCCAAACCCACTTGTCCAAGGCTCATTGACTGGGACGGACGGAAACAACTCTCCGGTCGCAGGGGGTCAAGTAAGTAACGACCTCGTGAAATCAAACGAAGAGACACTAACAATTTTTATCCTTTGAATCAAGGTTTCGCCAGGCCGTAGCAACCACAAACGTCCGCCCCCAGACTCAGCACCAGTACCTCGAGCACCAAAACGTTCCCGACTTTCCACCAACCCCCTCGTTGATTACCACATCAACCGCCTCGTTAAGTCGCTGCAAGCCAAACCAGAGGTAGCAGAAGACCTGAGGATGCTTCAAAACGCGGTCAATATCGTCAATGACGGAGCTGATCCAAAGATCGTGGAGTGGCACGTCGACTACATCAAGGAGTTGTTGCAGGATTCCGAACCGAAGGTCGCGAAGCAAGCTGACGTTCTCATCGAATGTATCAGATTCGGACTTGGACGCTCCTGATTCTACTCCCTATTCCGAGTGTACATATAGTCTTAGCACCCTAACCATCCTCCATTGTTGTAACTTGAATTTTGTTTATTACACATATATGAGAATCGTGTCGGTCTGGTGTGAAAATCCACATTGGATGCCGTCTCCAGGCCTTGCTTCCCCGCGGTCTTTGTGACGGGCGAGTTACGTAAAGTTCGACACAAACGCGTGCTCAGACCCGTACAACGATATCGCCATGAACGTGTCCCATGTCATTCGCGATGAAGTCCTCCTTGCCACAGCCCGTACACAGGCAGCCCTCGATGTCCTTCGCAATATCGAGGGGCCAAAGGAAGACTGGGGCCCCTGGATGCGGGATCACCTCCAAGCCGAGCTGGTAAGCCCGTCCGCGTCATGGGAGGATGAGGTTTTCATGTATGTTCACTTTCAGCAACGGATTCCAAAGCCGAGCGCCGACCATCCGCATCCCATACTGCTTGGAAGCCTAAAGGCGATGCTGACGCGCCACTTTCGAGGTGGCATGACGATGGATACGTTATTATTCGATCAGGTGCATGCAGGGGACCCAGCGATCACCAGAGGTGTATATGTGGAAATTGAAGCAGGTGCACTCCCTGAGGCGACAGGGGATGACCTCTGGTGGCTCTTCTTGCCACATTCCGGTGAGCGAACGGTCCATATCTATGTATCTAGCGCTAACTCATAGATCAATAGTGGGTTGGCGCGTGAATCCCACGGTTTCTCCGGAAGAGAATGTTGGGTCGCAGAGCCTACCCCATCGTTCTTCAAAGTTGATGTTGAAGATTCGTCGACCATCGGCAAACGCACTCAAGAAATTAGAAACTGGTGAGTCGTGTCATTCCAATTATATTGCATGGTGATGCTGACCGCCAAAACGGCCAGAGCTTCAGGGCGCTTCCGAATCCCGGAACCAGGGACCGGGCAAGCATGCCGCAACCCATGCGGCCGTTTCACCTACTAAAAAAAGGAAGAAGAAAAACTTCAAGTCTAAGCAGGTCGTAGAGACTGACGAGGAAGAAGAAGACCGGGTCACCCCCTCCCGCCTCCCGAGCGTGCGGGGTAAAGAGAAAGAGATACTGCGGGAAGGATCGGAAGAAACCCATTCTTCCGCGTCTTCCGCTCCGAAGGTGAGCACGCTAACGATACTTTGAAATATCCTTGAATAGTTCTTTGAAGGTCTGCGATGCATGCAAGACCCGTGGGTCAGACTGCATCTGGGGTTCAGGTGCTGATGGCCAGAAACGGGCGTGTCGGCCGTGCGTTGCGGCCAAGACTCGCTGCAAGGTAGAAGGTGAGTCTAACTATGCAGCCCACTAGTTCACTTGCTCATTTTCAACGAATGAACGCAGGGCTACCTTACATCCGCCGTCCTCGAGGGAAAGCGGCTAGGTCACCGAGGGTCACCGTCGAGCCCGTTGCTTCGAACGAGTTGAACGAGCGTGTAGAAGAATTGAGCCAGCGCGTGGTGGAGCTTGAGAAACTAGTTGCTGCAGGCGAAAGTCAAAGACAAGAATTGACATCGCAGATCGATGTTATGGAGAACGAGTTGAGACGTTTGAAGGCGAAGGTAAACGGGTCCAAAGCATGAAGAGTGATGTATCACGATCAGCACATGTACTATAGAACAGCAAAACACTTTTATCTTATTTAGATACGACGGGCGAAAAGAATAGTTCGATCTAGGTCATCGTGGAACAAGATTCATTCAAGTTTTGAGGTCTATCGGAACTAATTTCGGATGTGGTAATATCGGCGGTGGAAGTCACGTGACACGCGACGCGACTGGCTTGTCTCTGTCCTCACCTCTAACGTCGTCGACTCATGGAACGCATACTCTCTCAGCTACACGAGTTTCAAGCCTGTGTTAACATATCTGACGTTGGGAGCGGCCCTGCAACACTGCATCTGTCAAACGGTGGCTCCCGCCTCCCGACCGCAGCAATTGGCGATTTCGCCTATGACTTTAAGACGAAGACGATTCACCTATGCCACAAATCGAACTGGAAGACGTTTACAATAGAAGATGTTCAATCTCGGCTATGGCATCCTGCAGGAAACGGCGCGGTGGTTTGCTTCACCGACAGGGGGATGCCGTTTTGGGATGCTCCAGTTGAATGGGACGACCCTTGCGAATTTTCCAGCGTGGCAGAGATACTTCAAGAATTCGTAAATACTTTTGACCCCGGAAAAGTACGGGTTTCCCGTCGTTCAAGTGAGTATCAACTTACCATTGATCCTTTTGACCCTGCGAGCTGATTATATGGCCACAGAAAGACAGAGAGAATCTGAATCCGAACCTGACCAAGAGGATGCAGACATGGGGGATAATTCCCGGAGTCAAAGTGAGCGTACAATATTTATTTGCTATACCGTACTTACCGCTTCAGCAGAACATCCACGTCGTTGGGAAGGTGGGCAGAAAGACTCCAAGTCCAGGGTGGGTGGAACTATTCGGTATCCAAGCGCGAATTCTGATATGCAGAAACAGTCGAGGTTTGTCAATTCGTCAGTTGGCTTTCCCAGCGACACGCCCAAGATCGCCTGGGACGCGGGGTTCCAGACATACATGCCATTCAGTGGCAAGGGGACATCCGAGGTAAGACTTATCAGATTACAAGCGATAGTACTGACCCGGCGTGCAGGACCAGGAGGGCATGACGGTCAAGACGCTAGCGGAATGCCCTTCTGTGGAGCGTTCAGCTTCGGAGGCGTGCAGTTCCGATGCTGAGGCGTTCCGAGTAACCGACTTGGTCGTTGAGATCGAACTAGACCCGGAGCTCCAAGGCGCAGGCCAACACGACCCAAAGATGGTCGTCACAAAATGGAAGGAATTCGTGAACAAAATAACAAGCCACATGTCGCGATCAACGTCCGTGGTTGTCCGAGGTTGGACGCCCCCGCTCCGGCTGGAGTTTTCCAAGGCTTGCGTTGCTATGTTCTTTGGAGGGGATCTCGGATTCCGGTGCATGTGGGCCGATGGATGCATCTTTGCGGCCAATCGTGATCGGAACGACCATGCGTGGGAACCATACCACAACGTCACCACAATGGAAAAGTTTGTCGAGCAAGTGGAAAACCCCAACGTCTGTGGGAACTTTCTTGACGGGAAAGACTTGAATCAATCGCCTCCAATGTGGGCAAAGCCCCTCTTCGACTCGAACGCTGCATGGGAGAAAACGGTCCACCTAAGGTGGCTTAAAAAGGCAGGGAACAGCGACCCCCTTCAGGTCCAGGAGTCGTCACCGACGGTGATCCGGTCAGAAACGTGGACGTCGCAAGCGTGGAAACTCGTGACACACCCAGGCTACCTGACGCTTCCCCACCACGACTGCTGTGGGATGGCTACGTACGTTGTCGGAAATGTGGGCGCGAAGCTGTGGGGAGTTATGCGCCCAAAACGCACAACCTGTTCAACATCGCTCAAGGGCCTACAACAGTGCTTGAGCGACGCCACGTCCATCTCGGACGATGGACAGTTTAACGCCGATGTAGCCACCGTGTGCCTCGAGGAAGGCGATGTTATGTAGGAGCAATCTTTTTTTCCCTTTTGTTCGGTTCTGTAATTCTGTTACCCCCCGCAGGTTTCAACCACCCGGTGTGCTCCATTTGGTATACACCCCAGTGCCATCCCTCTTCAGCGGCGGGTACTTCTACAACTATCACACGATGCACCTTACCCGGGCAGTAACGCACATGAAGAAGCTGAACACTAAGAACTCGCTGACGAACGACCACCGCACAGGGTTTCACCGAACTCTGTGCCGCATGCTGATCTCGCTTCGGTACCGATCCGAACCAGGTCTGTCAGTTCCCACCATGCAGCGACCTTCACTAATTCTGGTCACAGTTAAGATTGGAAAGCGGAGTCTGCTAAGCCTATTGGTGTTGATACTCGAGGTAAAAACGCCGGAAAAGGTCACCGTCAAGGCGAAGGATGCGCTCGCTGAGGAAGAACGGGGGGAACTTTCCTTTGCAGCCGAATGCGCCAGAGGACTCCTTGAATGGATGGGCCTCACCATGGAAGAGGCCATCAAGTTCATTGACGATGATGGTCCATACTACCTTCCAGGGCCTGAGGTGGTAGAGCTTCCCGCGACAGTGAACGGGGGTCCGGATCCCATTTTCCCCACATTCCCTGCTTTGTGATACCAAGGAAGACTGATTACATATGTAGCGCTAGCATGAGGATATTCTGTTGATTTTGTGTTTCCATAATGCTATAACCTTTGCCATCGTTGTGATACAGTTCAGACTCTTCCGGACCGGAAGTGTTTCAGTTCCGGTGCTCCCGGCGTCGGAATCCAAACCCGCGTTGTGGGTGACGTGCGAGTGTATACATATATGACAGATATCGTTACGTTACGAGTCCACTTTCCAGTGATCACAGAGCTCTCTCCAACTCCACCGTGCCTGTACGTACTTCTTTGCCATGTCAAAAGATCTATGGGGCATTGTAATTCCGACCCCTTGGGAAAGACAACGCCCCTGACGCCAGGTGGAAGCGCGCGGGGCCACCGTGCCGTGTAAGTGACCCCCTTTGAACCACCTGATTTGGTGTGGCATCGAGAGGGTAAGAATCTAAACAATTCAATTTCGAGAGCAGGCCACTTGCCAAACACAGTTTTCTACCGTTTCCAACACCTTTCCCCAATGGGAAAAGCAGAAATTGAATTCGTCTGGAAGGCAGCCCTGTTTGTACAACTGATATGACACCGTCCAAGTGTCATCCCTGTCAAGATGCTGGGGTGCGACGTAATTGTAACAGTGGTAGGCAGTGATACCGTAACTGCCAAGCACATTCGCGTGTTCTCCTAGTTCCTTCATGTCTTTCACAACTGCTGGAGCATGCGGCTCTAGCTTTTCCAGCACGCACTCTACGTCCTATGAGATTACAGTCCGTCATGCTTGTCGATAGACATCAGAAATGAAGTTGAGATAAGGACTTACTAACGCATATCCGAAGAGGGTCCGGATGTCATCCGGGTTGAGGGCTGTAGTTTCCGGGTAGGGAGCATAACCGTCCTCAGGTCGTCCTCCAGGTGGCTGGCGAGATCCAATTGCATGCATCGAACCATAACCCCATTGGGCCATGACGTTTCTGCGTCTTAACTTTGTTGTCAGCTTCTTGATCTTTGCTTGGTTCTCTGCCAATCGCTGAATATCCTCATCCTCAAGTAAGTTGAAGGCCACCCCAGCAACCTAAATACAGATGAAACCCTAGTCACTTCTCATTCGTTCGCACCACATTAGTTCGATGGCTGACCTGTTCTTGAGTCTGTTCGTCGACCAAGTGGAAGACCAACTGGCCACAATTTGCATGTATCTCCGGATCAAATTTGATGGGAGCCAAGTCAAGGGACGTCAACGGTACACATTTTCCTGCAGATTCAGATGAATTATTTGTCTGTCGTCACATCAGAAAACAATCACCCTAGAGAACAACGGTAAAGATTCATACCAAAGGGCTGAGGGCATCGCTCTCTTCCGGGATGACCAATTTGTTCCGCAGAATGTCCGTGAGACTGGTTTGACGAACCATAAGGTACTGTACGCATTTGTCCTGATCATTCAAGTGAGTGCAACCCAGACACTCGGGCGCATCCGGGCATTCTTCCGGGTTCCGCCACATGTTCCTATCACGATGAGCATCGCGCTTCCAAGCACGGCGGCTTTCCCTTAAACTTCTGCTCAAGCTCAGAATTAACTCCATTTCTTCAGAGAGGCTCCATTTCGTCCAGTCATCCTCGGTGAAACGGCATAGAGAACGATACATTCTCCAGATATCTCTAGCTTCGAACTTCTCGAGGTCAGTATTTTATTTCCTTGTGAGAGAACTACAGGCTCACCATCCACTCTCCCTGATGGCCTTGGGTGAAAGAAGAGAGAATCCAGTCAAAGCATGCGGCAGTAAAGTTTTTCTCTGAACAAAGAAAAAATATGGAATGAGGCTTGATCGACATCGGAACCAACTTCCTGTGGGATAATTGCTTCAGAAACTCTACAGCAGACATGCAAGATCCTCTAGTCCTTTCTTGAATATCCATTACATTCTTCGTCATTTCTTGCGTAATGTCATCTGTTGACTGCAACACGAATCCCTGGGTCAACTTAGCGAGACAAAGCAATAGAGCTTCCCTCCACTGGTATTTACGGAAGCTGGATTGCAAGAATCCGGACTGATTAGTGATCTCCATCCAATCCTTGCTGACCTGAAGGATAATTTTGGCGAGTCCCGAGCTCTAAAGCAAAATGGGCATCAGCAAGAATTGCAAGGTAAGCTGAATGGAAGCACAAAAATAGTTGTTGCCAACTTCAACTCACTCGAATGTGTCGCTCAAGTTCCTCTCTGGATCTCTTGGTTTTTCCTGCTGCTCTCATCTGACGAAGGACCTGGACAGCACTCCTCTCTGTTTCCTGCATGACCGAAGTTGTTAGAGCTGCATTCCATACCCCGTGCATGTGGACGAGAACGCTTCACCTCACACGCCTGTTTGAGGAAGAATTCGGTCAGAGTGGCCGTCCACTTTGAGACTTGCTCCCCGACTTCTTGGGACCGTTCTTCCGGTTCCGGTTCCGGTTCCGGCTCCAGTTCTGAGTCTGATTGTTCTTTCATGACGTGATCCTCACTGTCAAACGGGCTTTCCCTTGCCGTATGCTTTTCAACAAAAGTTGACCATGTTGAAAGTAGTTTTTAAAAAGGCACTCACTCTTACTCCATTGAAATCCCCCCCCTCCTGAGGAAGACCCGCGTATGCGACTGTTTCGACGTTCAACATCTCCACCCAAAGCTTCGAACATACGATCAACGCTTTCTGATCGTCGCTAACTGAACCATGACCGATACCGAGTTCATTCAGATATTTGGTGGCTAATGTGACCTATTTGTGCGATAAGTGTGTTTGTTGAGATTCTGATGTGGACCTGCACAGTTCCCTTACCGCCGAAGTGTCGCTAAGAAAGAGACGACAAACGTTCTTCTCCCAATTCCGTACTTCCTCCTCATTATTTAATGGATAGCGGACCCGCTCCAGTGTGGCCAAATACCAACCCGAGAGCCAGTGTTGGTCGAATGTCGTGAGCGCGGACATGTTTGTTTTATTTTCCTAGTCTGCTCTTCGTATCTTTGAGATTGATCGATCGGATACGTTTGATTCTTCATCCGACATTCAACTCCGCCGCTGGGGGACTGACCGTGATTCTACAGGCACGTGCCTTACGTCATCCTCCCTTACTCGGGACGACTAGGAATTCCCCTGCAGGTCACATTCCCCGTGAAATTCCCACCATGTGAATATTTACATACCGATCTCGGAGACTCTAGTTCCGGCGTTCTCCCGTAGTTACAAGTATTTTAATGTGTATCTCTGACTACACGTTGTTTCTCTCTCCATGTAACGTGGTGTGGATTCTGTGGGACCGGGTAGTCTACCAAGTAGAAGTCCTTCAACCAGCTTGCAGGTACCAGCCGCACACAGGATGGCATTTCAGAGCGCCCCACACTGACCATTCCACATGAACAATTCCAACGAACCTTTCCACCCCCTTTGAATTTTGCTTGCACGTTCATGTTCGTCTTGCATTTCGGACACTCCGGTTTCGGGACTCCCCAAGGGTTATGGCTAAGGGCACCGTATGCCATCATCTCACAGGAAATCAGCTAGCATAAATTCAGGTGAGACAAATAACTCGTTTTATCTTTGACTCGATCATTTTCTGCTCACCTTGGTGGAGTCGCGATGCATCAGAACTACAGGATATCTCGTCAGGAAATCTCTTCTACCCCCAAATGTTTCCACAAAGCCCTCCTTGACGGACAAACCCCTGCAATACAACGCAATGCAAAAGCTGTTCAGTATGTCGCTGACGAGTGGTGGGGTGACGAAATCCGCAGAGAATCCGAGAATGAAGGTCAGTTCCAATCTAAGCATAATAGTAGGCAGTCAGCGCTTCCGACTCGGAGTCTGTAAAGAATCGATGTCACCGTGTCATCAAGGTTTCTAAGTCTTTTCTACTTTCGTCTATATTGAACGTTGGTCCACAAAGTAAAGCTATTATACCTTTCAATTGGCTTTTTGATGAATGAATGTACTTCTGGGAGTTCTCTGACAGATGTTGCATAACCACCTTCCAAGCACCTTTCAGCGTTACCCGTGGAACGGAAAAACCAGACCATAAACATGCCTTAGAGAGCATGTCGCAACCTCTGCCACATACAACTTCTCCGGTTTCAATCACGCTATGAGTTTCCACTGAAATCAATACCGGAGCGTTCTCCCTTGGCGGGAGCGTCTGTCGAGATCGACCGGGTGCTGCTTTTCCAATATTCACCTCATTTATCGATATCTGTCAGAAGATCTTAGTCAGAACAACGAATACAAGTACACAAGTGGAAACAATTCCATGTATTACCAAATTCTCTAAACCTTGGCCATATATGCTCTCAATGGATGCCTTGAATTGACGTCGAAAGGCGACGGTGCCCAGTTCTTCCACAGCTAACGATATCCAAAACATTTGTTCCGTGCTCTCGGGACGTAAAAGACGCGTACGTTGGGGGCGATACGTCCACTGTTCAAGTCAGACCAACATATACCGTGAATTGACTAAGTCTCCAGGAAAATAGGTGACGTACGGGAAACGGAATTTTTCTCTTCCTACAGCATGAAGGGCAAATGAACGGGTCATTCCCTAGAGCTTCCATCTCCTCTCGAACGAGACACCCCTGTATTGACATCCCACGGAAAATCCTGTCCACACAGAAGGCCAAGTCGCAACTGTTCGTCTGACAGGGGACCAAGTCTCCATGGTCATCGCAACCACTGCACCTCTGCAGAAAGTCCACTTGAGTCGCCCATTTGCGCGGACTTGAACAGGGAACACAAAAAAAAGAGCAAGAAATAGTAGATATGGCGAGGGATGAAACCAACGCATTTTGGATTTCAAAATCAACAGTGTCGGAAAGATGCTTACTGTGAAGCCATGTTTCGTTGATCCTTCAATGTAGTTAATGTTCAGCCCTCGTTGCGGATCTGGAGACTTTTTGTGGGCCCGGAACCGTGGAGAAACTCCAGCCTTGAGCGACTGAAGCGGACGGTGGCGCCGGAGCGTTGCCTGGGCCGAACGGGTGTTGGAAAGAGCCAGCATTTGATCAGCAGTAGAGATGACTTTGGGAGGCATGGGCGCACACTTCAAAATGTCTGGTAAGGGGAGGAGTTCAAGTTCCGGGAGCTCAGTCAAAACAATAAACGACAATTATATATGATACACCCCGCTAGAGATCTGCTGAATGAGAGCATCAATTTAAATCGGAATTGCAAATGCGGTAGCCCTGCATTCCAGGGCCTTCCGAGCCCATTCAAAAATTACGTCAGAATCACCTTGGGGCCAGCCGCTTCCGAAATTCTCAGAACGGTTCGTTGAAGAGGGTCGGAAATGAAGCATATATAGATAATTTTCTGAGTCAGATTACTAAGTTGAGCATTTGTAGCGGACCCATGGTTTTATTCTCATTTTTGACAAGCGACGACCGGCACCCGTCCATGGATCACATACATCTTCTCTTGCCCATTGATCAGATGAAAACCAGGCGATCATTCAATCTACTTACCGGATTGGGGTTCGGATACCCTGCCCGGATTTGTGACCACACCATGGCTGCGAAACGGATATGGGCAAGGAAATTCCTTGGCGAACACACTTGTACCGTGCGTTGACGGGCTGTAGTCCTTTTATTCGATTTTGCATTTTATTGTGGATCGCTAGATCAATGCTCAGATTTGTCATCTGGGAAGGATGTTATGCGGGACATTCCCTACATCCAGCTCGTCGTTATATCGAGGGGGAGAGTGGAAGTACAAGCACGAACACACAGGGAATATGAATGCGACAACAACCCACCTCAGGACTCCAGCTGATCCACCACCACTACCACTAGAGGTGCACGTGAAAATGCCCGACACAAACGTCGAGTGGGACCAGCGGCTCAAAACCCTAGGAGTAAAAATATGTCTAGAAAAACCTGGAGGCCTGTCAGAACAGTAGCGCCAACTGAATCCGGAGGGGCGGAATACCTTCACGAGAGACCTCACGTCGAGCTAACGCAGCCAGGATACTAATTGACCACTTCAAGCGATGATCACAAGGTCTGATTGTATGTCCCTTCAGTGAGAACCAGCATGGAGATGAAACAAACCCAAAACGCTGGAACAGGTGGTCGGAAGTGTTACATCACCAGTCAGAAGATGTCGGGGTCAACTGGAACCGCAAGAACAATGGTAGCGCACGCTGTGACTTGAAATGAGTCAACACACAGCGGTTATCTGGGCACAAGGTTAGGTCAGGCAGCCACAATGGAAAATTAGCTAGGGCCAAGCCTTACATACGGACTCGTTGACACCAGATAACCACCGGAACCTTTGGACTAGTCGCTCTTTGTACTGTTCGCCGATAGTTTTGTGCTTACGGATCTGTGGTAATGTCGGGGGTTTTTTTTTTTTTTTTTGCGGGGGCCAGGCTTTCCGTTAGCCCGGCGGGCCAAATATATTTTAAGCTCCGCCTAAAAGGTTTTTATGCTGAGTCTTCACCCGGCCCGTGAAGAGAAAGAAAAACGGAAGTGATTTGACATGGAGATGCCTACACAGGAGGCCACGCATCGATGAAATTGATCTTTCATTTCGCTTTTACTTTCCTTCACTTGTGAACCGTGGGCTGCTGGTTACTGGTTTTCGGCACCTCCCACCCCAACCACCCTTGGCATCTGTCAAGGTGGAGCCTGAGGTATCTACATCAGACTGGGTTCTGAGAGGTGGTGTCAATGTTCCATCATGCAGCACCTTGGGTATCTATCTAAGGTGCAGAAAGTGGCATCTGTTGCTGATGGCATGTTGGAGCTTTGGCCTTACCTAGCATTTATGGTGACTTTGGAGAGAATAGTGATCTGACAAGGATATATCCGCCCAGGAGGCCATGTATTGATATGTTCGGTCATTGTTCTGCCTTTAAAGCACCAGACCTGTAGTCACCAGAGTTATTCAAGATAAAGGTGATATGGACTTGGAGATGCCCACCCAGGAGGCCATGCATCTACCAGCGGTCCATTTACCTTTTTGTCTTGTCACAATCTGGTTTTAAAACCGGTTTCTCTCACCGGGTTATGGAGGAGTCTGCAGTTTTGCTCTCCACCAGACTAAGAGAGATATTTTTTTTCCCCTTCCGTTTAACACAATTCATACTTTTTACTCATCTTCTGAGACCCATAAGACAAGTATGTCCTGGTGGGCAAGAAGATGACCAGAGGAGTATGAATTGGCCCCATGAATTATGAAGCTTTCAAATTATGTAGTCCCAGTGTCAATTTACCTGTTTGTCTTTCTAAAAGGATGATGTCCATAGTTCCTTTTCATATTTAAGCCTGCTATAGTCGGAAGCCCCCGGAACCGGAACCGGAACTGATAGCTCAGTAGGTGGCCGATGGGATGAATCTAGAAACTCAAAATACCGTTTTTGTGTAGGGATTGCAATCCAAATACTTAGAATTGGGGTGCCCCAATTTTTTACCAACTGGATTTGAGTGACTTAACTTGATATCAGTTCATGATCACATCCAACCTTGTTATCACTGCGAACATGAATAACTGCCTGTCAAATACATTTCCCCATTTCAGATCATTCTCCAGAAGAAACCTCTATTTATCAGTATTTTCTGTCTTGACAGGCCACATTTGAGTCAGGTGGCCGGTGTACCAAGCTTGTCACCATAGGTGAGGGTCCCTAAGGCCCACAGGCATAGTCCAGTACTGGTTTTCCCAGATAACCCATTACAGGAGTTTCACCCGCGGTCCAGGGTGCAATCCATTTACATAATCTTAGTCCATATTTGTGATTGAAGGACTGCATCACACAAAAACGGCCACTGCTACGACCACAACCAAAGTTTTGATATGACCTCCCCCCCGGAATTCCCTGACATCCCTTTCTCCCTTTCTCCCACCCTTCAAGAACCCTTGGATGTGTATGGCTTCTCTAAGAATGACCATTTCGTCACATGTCGTCTATCAAATGTGTCCTATATGTTTCCAAGACCATATCACGCCTTCATCAGGTTGCTGTTGCTTGTCAACGATGAAATAACCTTAATATGGGAAGATGAAGGCAGAAGGACTCAAGCTTATTGGATTTCCTTGAGAGGATATCTCAACAAGCTGCTTCAAAAAACTTTGACGTCGTTGAAAGATAGACAACACCCCATGGAGTTGGCATGTTGGCTTCATAGAGAATTCACACTATGCCGCCATGATGAGGGTGGAAGGAGGGAGTATCTGAAGGTGATGAAGAAGAGAGGAATAGCACCTTACTCAGTGGACATATTTGAACTTGGTGACACGTTTTCTTCTCCATCTGAGGGTGATTCACTCGAAGACATACTCATATTATCATCTCCCAGACTGGTTGAAGTGGTGGGAGACACAAACACAGCACGGTTATTATGAAGCCAGTCACTTCAGAAGCTTTGACAGACAGCTGAAGGAAGACTGGAAAGTCATAAAGATAGCCAATCCAGGCCAGCTGTGGGAGGACATGGATTCAATGATTGCCACAAGTCATTCATCAGTAGACAGCGTAAGTCTTTCCCAGCGTACTTGACCCACTGTTACATTATACTCTCACATAGGACGTCCTTGCGTTCAAATGCTTTACTGTTGTACCTCCTGAGCCTCCGTTCATGGAAGATGGAAGTGTAGATTGGCGCTATATTTTAGCCTGCCTGAATTCACTTTTGGACCCAGAATTGGTGAGTGTACATTAAATACCCATGATCTATCCCCCTTTCTCACCCTGGCTCTTTCCCGTGGTACAGAATGTTTCGGAGTTCCTTTGTAAATTCAATCGAGTTCGCTTTCTTCAAAATGTAATCCTGGAGGATGAATTTGAGGAGGTGCGTCTAGCTTTAAGGAAGATCAAAATCATTTGTATTGATGCTAAGGCCGGTAGCTTCGTGAGTTCATCCAAGGCATTTGCAAGAAGATCCGCATAGTGTTCAGCGAACGCCACCAAGACTTCATGAGAGATCTCGAGACGGAATTGTCTTTCAATGATAGTCAAGCTGGCAAGATCACGGAGACAATCTCTCTCTGGTTACAGAACAGCGATACACATGGTTTGGAATGTCATGATAATCAGGCCGATGTGGCTGAGCAGGGCTGTACAGTAGGATTACCATAGGATGGACATTCGACTGTGGGTATGTTATTTGTATGCTGTCAAACCATCTTAATGGGGCTCGGGGGTTTCCGCCACTGGAAGTGGAATTCCCGTGTGGCTTTAGGATATAAATTGGAGGATGGTAAAAGCTCGTACTATATACTCAAGCTGGTGACACATACTTGGGTAAACTATATCTCAGAACTCGCATTTCCGGGACCTATACCGAGAACCCCGGGAGGGATCTTCCGAGCGACCGCCGGATCTTTGGGGATTATCACAGACCCATCACGTCGCGTACCACTGGAACGTGATGGAAAGAATGTTATTAATAGGATTACGAAGATGGCCTGCTTGCAGTGTTCTCGTCTAGCTCTACCATATCATATGCCCATTGATCTATGAAACAAACTGAGGGATGGCAGGAGATGCCAGATATAGTACATTAGCTAGGGATTGAGAACTAAGTAAAGCCAACTCACCTCAGCCGCTGCCTAAGATGGGCGTAAACGACTGAGGTGCTCGTAAGTGAGAAGTAGCTATATATATATGCTGTGGGTGAAGGTATACCCGTATTATGTTACTTACAATATTAACCGTGATGACCCTGGAAGAGGGCCGTAGTAGTTCCAGTGCTTCCAGGTCTGGAAGTGATTACTGTGCACTTCCGAGTCCGGAAGGGCGCGGGAAAGTTCCGGAACTGGTTCCGGAATGGTGGTTCCGAGTCTGGAACATGGAATGGTCGGAACAGTCGTTATTTGTCAATCTATATATATAGGAAGATAGACAGTAATGACGAGGGGCACTGAGGGAGCAAGCCATCTTGCTCAGTCGATCGAACATTCTTTGGGTATCCAATTCTCACGCAATTGGAAACACTGATTGGAGTCATCACATCTTTAGTTGTGGAATTAGCATCAACATTCCACCGTACATATCATGGCACTATTTTACACATGAATGGATGCTGTATGGACCAGAGAGTTGTGGTCACTATCCAACAGCTCTCCTGACAGCATTATGTTTGTGATACTTACGTGGCGTGGTGAACCACACATAGATACAATTGAACAAACTCACCAGAGGCCATTATCTCCCTCCTTGATCAGATCCACGGCCCTGTAGCACCAGTGCACATGGATTTGACCTACTGTCTCGACGACATCGTCAGCATAGATAGCCACGACAGCTGCAACCAAAATTCAATGATATCTCCTTGTGTAGCGAATTGTTGACAATAATCGTGTCTGGGTATAGTTCTACACTAGATCTAAGTTCAACACTAAGTCAAGTGCTTACGTTTCCAATGGACAGTCTGAACACGACAGGCTCACTGTCGTCCACGTTGTATATGTATCTTATTATAAAAGTCAAGGATAAGAATGAGAAGTAGGGAAAATGTGAGAAAGATATGCTCACTCGCCATCCAGGCTGGGGCATGGTTTGAGCGTTCCCAAGTCCTCAGAACAGTCTGTTATGTTACCGTCAAGCCAGGGCATGTAGATGTCGACAGTAGGTACTTTCTCAGCCATGGAAAAACGACTGTTGATGGGGTGGTTATGGAATCCCCCAAGGTGGACCATTGAGCCAAACAGGGTTATGCCGGACACTCCGATGAACCTGCTTTGCTAAGGAATCGGCGCCGGCATTGTTATTCGTCATTCTAAGACTGACCCCATTGTCTAAACCAATCAATCGGCGTGGTCATTGAATCCCCCAATGTGGACCACTTCAGGAGACGTCCACCAAGGTGGACCATTGAGCCAAAAATGGTTATGCCGGACACTCCGATTAACCAGCTTTGCTAAGGAATCGGCGCCAGCATTGTTAGTCGTCATTCCAAGACTAACCCCATTGTCTAAACCAATCAATTAGCGTCGGCATTGTGAGTAGTCGATCTGAGACTAATGCCCTTGTTGGAATGAAACCTATCGGGGTCAGCATTGTCAATTGGCAATCTGAGACTGAATTCCTTTGTCTGAACAAGACCGATCGGCGTTGGCCTTGTCAATGGTCAATCTGAGACTAATGCTGTTGTCCGAACAAGATCCATTTCATCAGATGCATTAGATATCTTACGACAAAGCGTGGACCATCGGAAAAGTGCTGGTACGGGGATACACAAATACAACAATAGTTCGCTTTGCTGGGGTCGGCATACATCCAGTGCTTCAGAGCACACGGCAGCATCAACCCGAAATGCTCACTGCCATTTTGGCATGACTCCACACCTTTCCATCATTAAGTTAAAATTGTGCTTTGTCAC